>JAODUP010000743.1:0-60000 GCA_025642065.1 Paralvinella palmiformis
TTTCCGATGCCCCCTGTGAGTGGTGGGGGAGGAGATTTCTCAACCACTCGAACATAGAGGCTGTGCTGATTAAACGACAGCCTGTGGATTCTCCCCAAACAACAAAACCAAACCAACCGCGTATTCAAGTAATTTAAATCTTTCCTCGTCATATATCTGCCCAACAACAATTAATAATCCATCTTTTACTTCTGTCAAGAGAAAAAATAACAAAATGAATGTTTCTACCACTAGTTGAGGTATTTAATAATTAATTTCATAACATTTAAATTATAAATAGAAGTCCATATATATATCAATAAGTACTAATTGCTTACGTTTAAAAATAAATATGGGTGCAGGTGATCATGTAAATACTCAGCTACTTATAATTATTGAATTAGGGAAAAATGATCTGATTATAGTAATGTAATTTTAGAAGTCCAATTACATTATCAACAATAACAAAGTAAAATATACCTCCCGCCCATAACATCTTCAGTGGCTCCAGTACTTGTAACTGTAAGCTTATGTATATCTTACATACCCATTTTGTGATTAACAGATTGATATTGTTCAATAAAATTTAATAAGATTTTGTCTGAAACAAATATAGATCTAGATAGATCTTGCTTGGGTCTACTGCTTGGCTTATTTTTTAAATATCCTTTATCTAAAAAAAGTCAGATCATATCAAATTTTTACACTAGCTTTCATTTACTTTCGGGAATGTCTTTATTTGTGCATACTTTTCCTGTTACTGCAGCCGAAAGCGGCGCAGAATGAACCAGTGCCATTAGGCGCCATGTTAACGAAGGGAGCTGTCCGTGACAATCTACCTCCGGTCGCTAGGGCCCTGGCGCTCCATGAATTCAAAATGGCGCCCCATGTTAAAACGCCAAGTAACGCGTCTTGTTATAAAAAGTCTTTGATTGAGGTAAGCCGCCATGATTATCGACTTGTGTTGTGAGGTTATACTTGACACATGGATCATCAACAGTTAAGAGATCTATCTATATCTACGTTTGTTTAAACAAGAAGACGACCTGTAACCGACATCACGGCACGCTTGAATATTAGATGATAAACCCATAAGACAACAAAACTACGAGAATTGAAGACTGTGCCATCCCCCCCCCCCTCTCTCTATTTGTGAGTGTGTGTGTGTTTGTGTGTGTGTGTGTGTGTTTGTGTGTGTGTGTTTGTGTGTGTTTGTGTGTGTGTGTTTGTGTGTGTGTGTGTTTGTGTGTGTTTGTGTTTGTGTGTGTGTGTGTTTGTGTGTGTGTATGTGTGTTTGTGTGTTTGAGTGTGTGTGTGTGTGTGTGTGTGTTGTGTGTGTGTGTGTTCTTGAACGATATCACGGTTACACATAAACATATGTTACTTACATCTATATTCATTATTTACTTTATTCGTTATTATTCTATTATTATTATTGTTGTTCCTTTTTGGGATATTTTCCCTTTACCTTGTAAAATCTACATTATTATTATTTATTATTATCTGTATAACTTAAAACGAATTGCTACTACTACTAGTGGTAGTAATACTACTAATATTGCTACTACTACTGCTGCTACTGCTAGTACTACTACTATTTCTGTTAGTATTGGTACTATTACTAATATTACTACTTCTGCTACGACTAATAATAATACTTTACTGCTAGTACTACTACTAGTAGTAGTAGTACTACTACTACGACTACTAATAGTACTACTACTACTATGACTAGTACTACTACTACGACTAGTACTACTACTACAAACAGTGCAGTTTATAAAGCCGTAACTTTCACCCACACAATAATTCTACGCCCAGCATCAATATTAATGATATATTGTTTTAGCTATAAACTGTTTAACTCGATATGTCCTTTGTTGTTCATTAGCAGATTTATTCGACATAAATGTAGACCATAATTGTTAACAGCAATAACTTTGATCATTGTTATCATAACTAGCAACGTGTCCTATTTTCCTAGAATAACGTGCTCGTATCGAAGCCGTATCGTATCTTTAAGGCTGACTAGGCGCTGTTTCCAGCGGCTCAGGTATGCAATGGTTAAAGGTACGTTGCACTGTTTTGTGGCCACTTTTTGCACAAACTAGTCTAAACTGGTCGAGACACTTCCAAAGGTGATGAGGCGAAGTGAAATATGAAACACCCTTCCGATATAGCCAGGCCGGGATTTGAACCCAGGTGCTATAGATCTGTGGCCAACCGCGCTACCACTTAGGCCACGGAGGAGCCCCCGTGGCGATACATGTATATAAGTTAGCATCTAAAGTAACAGGTAGGGTGTAAAAGTATGTGATATGTATTATATGTTTGAACCTAGACTTTGTTATGTAACTTCATTAAGTTATTTTACGAAAATATTTTCACTTTACGGATAGCCCCAGTTAGGGTAAGTCAGTCATGTTATATTGAAATACTTGAGGCTTTACTGTTTACGTTATGGGAATATTTTAAGTACTCGTCTTGTACTTTAATATTGAGTTTATCAGAAAATTAAATAGATCAAGAAATAATCGATAACAAGTTATCGGTAGATATCAAATAATAGATATCAGGTTCTATTGATTTCATATTGTTATCCCATCATGCACTACAGATGTCCAAACAAAATGGCGGCATAACATATTTTTTTAAAGGAAGCCAAAAGCTGTATGCTATTGTCGTTGGAATGCAGTTTTCTTTCCTTTGTGTTTGCAGATGGTTAGGGGGCTCGCGTGTCTCAAGGACTCTGGAAGCTATACCGGCGGGTTTAACAAAGCCGGGCAGATCTCAGAGGATGGAGTAGACAAAACCCAACACCTGGTCCTCCGGGTTGGGTGTTGGGTGTGGGGCTAACATCCCCACCCCGTAAAACAAGCCTGTTATGGAAACTACAATAACAATTACATTGTTGTTGTGAACTTATCTCTCACTGGGGACGAAGAAGATAAGAAGAAAGGAATCTCTGGAATTAAAACAAATCGAGAAATGGCAAAAGCCCTTTTATTCAATTATCATCCAAACACAAACTGTCCTTCAATAGACTTATTCAATTACCCCTGGCGCCACCATGCGGCTGAATTTCACACTACGGTCTCGGGTTAGAAGTCTTAGAATGACAGTGTTGCATGCCGATTTACGCGTGTAGTGGCCGATAAATGTCTTACCGAAAAAGTTGTATTTAGGCTATTTACCAGCTATATTTGGATTTTATTTATAGTCCATTAAGGGTATGTGATCTCCAGATCATAATTTTGCATTTAATAGGAATGGCATAGACTTGATCCAATAGATATATGCCACTAAACTAAGTAACGTTCAACGAGATTTGCATGGCTGTCATGGTCTGGCAGGTCCAAACTTATTATTTGTAGAACCTTTGCCATCTGACGTGATGATGTGAATGGATAAAATCAATGATCACATAGATTATAATTCATGTGTGATTCCTATTACTGTAACGTTGGTATTTATATATATATATATATATCTTGTATTGAAAGTGAACTCTATTATTGCCATTCATGCAATGTTTTCTACATGTGAATGTCAAGGTTGTTAATACTATAATGTAATAACCTTTTTATTTAATAATATACAGGTGATACATATATGATTGATTCCCAGATACAAGTAAATATAATTTTTTCAAAACTCTACATTAAATATTTTTTAAGTTTCATTAAAATCAATTTACATTCAGCTAAAGTTTAATTTTAAAATCATTTATTTAATCCATTGAAACTCATGCTAAAAAATCTCCTACAAGTCAACATAAATAATTAAGGCTTAGCTGTGTCATTCCTCTGGAAAAATTGGTCTGTTCAATCATTGGATTATATCTTGATAAATATTGTATTAAATCCTTTGGAGAGACAGCTGAAATACTAGCCGCAGTCTCCGTGTAATATGAAATAATTTGCTGAAAGGTTGCCATCCCCTATTAACAGTGGGGTCATAGCTGTTTCTAACCCAAGACTGCAGTTGATAACTGATGCAACGCATTTCGCCTGGATCACAGATATCAAATTACCAAGACGGACTTTGTCGGAACGACTTCACTATATAGATATTACGATTAGATAAAATAGATATTACGATTTCTAAACACGACGAAAGAATCAGTTATTTTAATATAACATACACACCAAGAGATAAAGAGGTGATAGTTGTATGTAGATTACTATCTCATAGAAGTCATAGAACTTATTCAACTCTCTAGATTATAAACAATAGACTGCTTTAAACGGAGTCTTAATTGTATCCAAAATCATAATAATGCCTGTTTTACCTCAACATACAGATGTGTTACATTTTGACCCGCGCGCGGGTGTGTGTAACATTATCTTTAAATAGGGTTCTAAATTTCATAGAAGAAACGTTATTTCCTATAATAGCGGGACATACTTACAGTTAACGGGAAACGTTAAGAATTACTGGAAAACTTTGATAATTAAACGATGTTATTTTGTGACAACATTCAGGAGTGTATGAAATTATCATTTGATCATCCAATAAGTTTAACTTTGGCGAGGGGAGATCTAGGGATTTTATTGGGGGGGGGGGTGCTTCTTTACTTCATCCTTAGAAGGTGAATGTATTGGGGGTCAATAAATTAGACTTCATTTGGTGCAAACTAGTGTATGTGTATATGTGTGTAGTAAACTATTCACTGTGTGTGTGCGTGGGGGGGTGCGCGCTGCAAATGTGGATATGCGTATTAAATACATTTGTTTTCGTATTGCTTAGAGGCTGTTTTATTCACAATTTATATATGCGATCCAGAACCCCTTGGGCTGTGTGAATCTTGTCACGGTGTATCTGGAGTACCATCAATATCTCTAAGGGACCCGAATTACCGTCAATGTCTCTTCCACTCTGTCTGAGAGGTCGACACCAGGAAAGTGATTAAGATTTTCATTAACATGAGGAAGTTTCGGTAATTAAGATTTGAACTCTGTTCAACAGCAGAATCTACTACTATCTATTTCCACAGCTCACATTGGCCACGGTTCACAGACGTCGGATCGAGAAATACTTCTTGTCGTTCTACATTGGGAAGGAAGAATTTCATGCCCCGAAAAGATCTATCGACTTGGTACAGCAGCAGTTTAAACTGCGCCGATTCTCTTACGTTGATGCTCACAAAATCAATTAGTAATATCTTAAATTATTGTATCCAGGATGCGCACAATAATGTTTATTCTGTAGTATGTCTGAACATCAGTGTTGCCGGCGGCATTGACTCCTTACACTGATCGCTCTAGTGGCATTCGTATTTCTGAAAGATCCAGGTTGAGTTTCACTGCAGGGTTTTTCCCGCTTCATTAAGAACTTTGCTTCAGCGGATTCACGCCACGTTTTCAGCAGAGTGAGCAGAATATCAATTTTACCAAATCCTGAACTATATCATAACCAACAGTTCGGCGCGATTCTGGTTGACGCAGCCTCCCTTTCGTTGATACGTTCCAAGGGTTCCACAATATGCAGCAATAATTCCACCATAACCATCACAGCTTCGTGACGCCCCACAAACTTAATTTCATAAATAATAACTAACCCTTGTCTGTTACAGTTATGTTGGTCCATTCTAATAATACATTTTCACTGTGTTTTTTATATTTGAAATCGCCGCAAAAGTCTCGAACAACATCCGGGCAATGTGGGGTTTTAATGGCTCGTGACGCAGACAAATTCGAGCAATGCATCGCGCAGTGATAGTAGTCGGTAGGAATAGATTTGGATTTCATGAAGCCATCGACTCCTAAACGTGAATTGGACGTGGATGCTGCCTCTTCATATTTCTGTCCAACAAGACATGCAAGATTCAGTCCCATTCACTCAACTGATTCGAGTAACGTCGTCCCAATTGCCTGTCCAATCAGAAGGGCCTCATCATATATGGGTTAAGTCTTTCAGTCTCTTAAATATCGTTAATTAAGTTTATCATTGACGTCTTTGTTATCATATAATACTTGATAACATTTGAACCGATTTAGTGATATGTATGCGTATTTTCATAATAGCAAACAGATACACCGAGTAATCGATTCATTTCTTTATCTAAGACTATCGGTGTATTGTTTGGTGTGTAAATGTGATAAAGGAATGATACGCTAATATTACTCTGAACTTATTTCACTCAAGTTAAAAGGGAATAGGTTATTTTTTAAATTAATTAATTGTTCTTTCAATTCCGTCCTTTACGATAATTTTTCCTAATTAGAATACGTTCTGTGTCGTGTTTAGATAGCTAAATTTCACTTCCAGATCGGTTTGATAATTTCATGTTTAGCTTCAACTTGTGCTTGTATCATTTATTTATTTAAAAAAAAAACCATAGTAATACGAACATGCGAAATGACCAAAACAATTCGTCATACATGGTGGCGCCAAACTAATGGATGACATGTTGTATATATCACAAACACTATTAATACTGTGGTTGTTGATATCGTGCTACTGTGACAGTGTTACAATCTCTGTAAGTCCCTTAAATATGATCAATTATAAAACTAGTGAACCCTTGCCTTGATTTGTGTTATTTGTATTCTATTTCGTTAACACTAATTTACCTGTCTGTTGTCTGACAACTTACCGGTCCACCCTCTCTTCTCTAACGTCTTTCCAACTGGTTTGAAGTAACGCTTCGTGCTGAAAGCTCGCGCCTTAATTTATTTTGCATTCGGATGAAATGTCTATCACGACGGTAAATAATAGAATCATGTAGCCTCAGTACAGATTCGTCATTGGGAAGGACAACGTCGTGTTTATGCATGCGATACACGCCACGCACATGACTGTTCGATCATTCTATCATAAAACAGAGGCCGTATAAGGGAGGTATATAATATGCGTAGCATTGTCTTAATATTGTGGCCGATTTTCTTGCTACTTTGGATCATAGCAATGATTAAAATTTCAGACCCTAGTTTTAATAACATTAGTCTTTTTATTGACTCAAATTAAACAGTAATATTGACCCTGGGTTTGACTATGCACAAAAGGAAAAATTTATAAATTAGCGATCTGACTTTCACAATCTTCCGGTTGGTGCACCACCAAGGGAACACACAGTATAACCAGAGATTTTATATAGAGAGAGGTATTACTCTTGATGTGCCGTTTTGGATTTTGAACCAGTAGCGCACCTAACGGCCGGGTGCGCTTCTCAGAACGTGGCAATTGTAAATAATCCAGAGCTTTCTGATTGTACACATGTGATTGTGTACATGTGTGCCACATGGTTGAAATGAATTGCCAATGCTAGTACTATATGTTACACGAGCACGAGCACAATTAACACTTTAATTGTGCACACATTATATTGAAAAAACAAAGCTGTGAAACTGTAAATAAAGAGGTAATTTCACAGCCCGGTCACTTCACAGCCCAGAATTTGCGATCAATTCACAGCCAATCAGAAAATAATTGAACGCCTATTTTCTTTTGTGTGCGGAAGCTTTTTTTTAATGAAAACAATTATAAATATATATATATATATATATATATATATATATATATACATATATGCGAGGTATATGCATAAACATATTTTTCAATATGTTAATCTATCATCAATGATCACACACAACAATCACGGACCATGCTATGATCGGTTCATTTTTATTTATTTGGATATATACATATACAGCTATTATAACGCAACCATGACACAATTTATTACAAACTTTCCACCATATATCGCCCGTTTATCAAATAGTTACTAAAAATGTTCATAAGTTCATTTAGAGTCTACACCTCAACAACATAGACTAATATATAGGCCTGCTCAGCTAAGAAGAAAAAATATACTGCATCTTTTATTGCACAAATAGTATGAATAATATTACGGTGTATGTTAAATTAAAATGTGCACGACATCGTTGTGTATCATATATGAAATACATATGAAAACAAACTAGGCAAGTAATGAATAATGCAGAGATAACATTCATAACACAAATAAAATTTAATAAGATTTTATCCGAAAGAAATATAGATCCAGATAAATCTTGAGCCTACTGCTATACCAGTGGATGATGTTCTTCAGGGTATGACATATCTACGGGACCACACACCAGAAAGACTCGGTGGACTACTTTGACAACGTCTATGTATCCGGAGTCTTCCGTCGTATTCAGTCCCCACAACTTCCAGATGGATCCATCCCTGAACCTAGGATGCGTCGCCTGCCTCCTATGTGCCCACCGCCCATATGGAACGTCAATTCCATTACGCTTGAAGGCGAACCAAGAACCAACAACACATGCGAAGGCCGGAACAACGCTTTTGTTAGTTGCTAGTTGGACGTGCACACCCTACCATCTGGAGAGCCATTGATAGCATACGGAAAGATCGGGCCCGGTTTGCTACTGGCCTACCGCGTGAACTGCATGGCGAGCCACCAGCAGAGCGTGTAAGACGCCGCACCCACAACCTCCAGTCAAAGCTGCACAAACTGTCCAACAACAGCCGTGACAACAATAGTGTATTTTGTTCTGAAATTTGTGTCGATGAAAACGTAAACGATCCCGCTGAAGAAACATCGCTGTCAGCGTGGCGGGTGTGTGAAAAGTATGAATATTCAGTATCACGTGATCACTGTGTCGCTCACATTGAGTCGTTGGTAGTCATAGAGATGTGTTAATATTATTTTCAGCATTTTACGCCTTTTATTTTGGACGTTTTGTGCTCTTCTCTGTCATTGTATATTTTAAGTATAGACTCTGTTGGCCCACCGATCATTACCACCCGGGTTCGAATCGCGGCGTGGGCATATCTAAAGGTTGTTTCATCTTTGACTTTGCTTCATTACCTTTGGAGGTCGATCGGCCCATTCAGCCTACCATGTGCACAAAAGTAGCCGTAAAACACCAATCATCATCATCGTGTCTGATCATATGGATGTTATTGGATAAATTTTATATATATATAATATATATATATATATATATATATATATATATATATATATATATATATATATATATATATAATATTGAAGCAGTCTATGGATAAAGGAATGTTATGACTCAACTCTCAAAATCATGTATACATGATACATGAATAAGAACACCACGTAATTAAACATATTTTAAGGTCCTTTGTTTTGCGGTGTTCACCAAGGCTCTGTTCTTGGACTACTGCTGTTTACTCTCTATACAACACCACTAAGCTCATTTTTTTCACAGCCATAAATTAGACCATCATTTATATGCAGATGACACCCAAGTATACATATGTTTAATTACAGCAGACACTGATCTTTCCCTTAAACAAGTTGGTGACTATCTCAGTGATATCTCTGGCTGGATGAATAAACAATACACTTATGCTCAATGCCAACAAAACAGATTTCATCATTATAGGCACATCCAGAAAACGCAGAAAACTTACTCATTTCTTCCCTACGAACATCCTTAGTCATAGCATCACACCATCAGACACTGTACATAATTTTGGTGTTACATTTGATGGTGATTTTAACTTCAGAAAACATGTATTTCTGACATGTCGCTCCTGCTTCTATCATATTCGTGACCTTCGCCGTATTCGGCGCTATATTTCTCTTTCAGTCGCCAAAACCATTAATACAGCACGCATTACTAATAGACTTGATAACTCCAACTCTCTTCTTTATAACGTTGCATCTAAGGATATTCTGAAACTTCAGTATGTTCAGAACTGCTTAATTAGGGTCCTCACGTGGTCTCCTCGGTTTTCCCATTCTGTTTCACTTCTGAAATCTCTTCACTGGCTCCCTGTTCAGTCTCGCATCATTTTCAAACTCTGCACAATTGTCTATCAAACCTCTTTCTTCTGGAAAACCTTCATATCTATTTTCCATGCTTTCTTTATCACCCTTGCCCAGAGAGCTCCGTTCATCTCGTTTTCACTTGTTGTTAAAACTCGTGCTGGGACTCGTACTTTTTTCAGTTGCTGTCCCTATTCTTTAGAATTTACTCGCTGAGCATGTTAAGTCATCAAATAGCATAGTTTCTTTCAGTCACCATTTGAAAACTACCTTTTCAGACTCGCTCATCCTTGCTAAGTTTCCTTGCCATCTGATCATTTGTTAATGAACTTCCCAGGGTTAAAACTCATGCTGGGACTCTTGCTGTTCCTATTTTTTATAACTCACTCGCTGAACATGTTAAGTCATCAAATAGCATAGTTGCTTTCCGTCACCATTTGAAAACTCACCTTTTCAGACTCGCTCATCCTTCCTAAGTTTCCTTGACATCTGATCATTTGTTGATGAACTTTACATCGTACCCGGACTATGAGTTTGCCCAACCTCTGTACAAGGTGGGCCATTGAGCTCGTACCTTTTCGAGGATATTGGCGCTATAGAAGTATTGTAATTATTATTATTATTATTATTATTATTATTATTATTATTATTATTGTCGTCATTCGTTACTATCCATATAGTCTTGTTTATGTTATATACCAACATATTAGGAAAGCTACCTGTCTGATATCACTATATATATGTCATGGGGCTGAGGTTACCAGTCGGAATTTACTGAACGAGATCAATATAATTTTGGGGACGGAGGTTACAAGTCCGAAATTACCGAAGTCCCATGTTACCACTGACCACATCTAATAATCCAACATACTTAAACCTCACCTGAAAAGAAACGAAATTTCACACATACACAAAGAGAGCGAGAGAGGGAGGGAGTGAGAGATACGAACTGTGCTGTTTTATTTTGAACGTTATGATTGAGAGAATCTTTCATTACCTGTCTCGAACAAATATATGCAGGGGTGCGTCTACAGATTCGTTTCCTGTTCAACGACAACGAATAAAATCTCGCTTGTTATTGGTTAAAATACTTCATTTTGCTTCCAATCAAGACCTGGAATTTCACCCTTCTCTTATACACAAACCATGGCGGACGAGGAAAGAGAACCTACTTGTAACCCAATTGATCCGCTCTTAATAAAGGTTCGTGGAATTATTTAAGTGGTTAAGTTAATGAATTTCTCAAAGTTAAAGTTGTTCAAATGTGTGTGTTTATAAAACTGTGCGGTGTGTTTCCTCTTTATTTCATTACCTGTTCAGGCTTGTGTCAATCACTCAGAGTCAGAGTCAGTGTGTCTTGGGGGGGGGGCGTGTTTTGAAGGCGGTTTCACTTCATCTCTCCTCCCGGCCTATGTGTGTGTGTGATCTTGTATCACTGTATCAGTGTGTGTCTTGGGGGGAGGTAATTTTGAAGGAAGTTTCACTTCATATCTCTCCTCCCTATATGTGTGTCACTGTGTGTGTGTGTGTGTGATCTTGTATCACTTTATCAGAACAAATGCTTTTAATAAGCATGACAGATGACTTACATTAGTAAGAGTAATTGTAAAGGAGGAAAACCTCAGGCAGGTTTGGTCATAACGACTTAATTTAGAACGTTATGGCATTCTGATACGGCATGTTTCAGTTAACCAGTCTTGATTTTGCTATGCCTATGGTAGTATGGGTAGTGCAAAAACGTGACCATCAGCCTCAGGCACTGGTCGTGTAATTTTGGGCAGCCAATAATTCGGCTAAAATCACTCTGCACACCTTATTTAAGTACAATTTATTTTTACATTATTTTATTGAAGCATTTATTAATCAATACATTCATACTAAGAAAAGATTCAAACATCTACTTACCTATCCTTACATGATAGAAACAGGTGTGAAAAAAGATGGGACAATTTGTGTTTTGCCAACGAGACGATGGACACACGTCGCCAAACTCTCGCATGTCGTGAAATATTGTATGTAAACGGGACAACATGCTTCATTGTACGAAGTGAAGAGGGGAATTATTTTTATTGATGCAAGATATACATAGCTGCTAACCAGTTCAGAAGCATCAATGAAGTCAAAACAAGGTTGCCTGAAATTTGCCTCCGTTACTTTATAAACTATAAGTAAAAGAAAAAATAAGGGAATAAAACCACTTCAATAATAATGCTAATTCATTAAATAAAACACCAGAATGTAAATTTTTGCCCAGATACTTGAATCTACCTGTGTATTTTATCCAATACCCTCGCCACTCAAGCCTCTTCACCAGCAGGCCCATTCGCCAGCGAATATCAAATTCCCTGGCCCATTCGCCACCAATACTTGAGCCTTAATACCATTAAAACAAAAGTGATTATATTATTATTTCAACTGAAAACAGATTCAAGCGAATCAGTCATAAATCCACCTCACTTGACATTTACATATTATGCAAACACAGTCTCTAACGTACATGAGGTAATTTATTGGCATCTTCAATATTTGGTATCCTTTATTATTAACATGGCAACATTAATTTTCAGTGTAACCAGTGTCAGTGTTCGAATATTGGTCAGTGGGTGGGTTGTACGTGTAGACTTTGTCGAGTTCTTTAAACAGGAAAACTGAATATATACAATTTGTTGCTTTGATATAAAGAATTTATTAATTAAATAGGCCCACTAGTTCCTGAAATAATGTAGACAAAGGTGTGAGTAAGCTTTCATCAATGGTTTAATCACAATAATCGTTGAAGCCAATTCTCATGAAAGAGATCACAATGGATAATAATTGTAATTAGGAGCTTATATTCATGATCTGCTTAATCAGAGATATAAGTTTATTAAGTTTTTTCGTCACAAGTAACGAAATCAGTGGCAAATGGATCTAACGATAAGGGGTGAATGGCGAATAGGTCATGGAAACTAGTAAATTTTAGGTGGCAAGAAGGCCTCAATGGCAAGCGTTCCCATTCCTTATCCAATTACATGACATGGCACAGTGTTTATTATGAAATTACAGGTAAAGTACTTTCTGGGTCATTAGATGTGTACAATATTATAATTTTGATCATAGCAATGTTTTGCCAATTAGTTTGATTACACATGTTCTTATTTCGGTTAATAGACCGATCTGTTTACCCCTGTCGCCAACATGCGGCTGAATGTCACACTACAGTCTTGTGTTAGAAGTCCAAGAATCACTGTGTTGCATGGCGATATACACGTGTTGTGGCAGATAAATGTCTCACTGAAAAGCTGTATATAGGCTATTTACCAGCTGTATTTAGATTTTATTTATAGTACATTAAGGATATGTGATCTCCAGATCATAATTTGCATTTAATAGGAATGGCATAGACTTAATCAAAATGATATATGCCACTAAACTAAGTAACGTTTAGCACGATTTGCATGGCTGTCATGGTCCAGCCTGTCTAGTTGAAACTTCCATTCTAAAATGTAACTTTTTATAGAACCTTTGCCATCTGACATGATGATGTGAATGGATAAAATCAATGATCACATAGATTATAATTCAATGGGTGATTCTTATTGGTATACATTGGTATGTATGCATGATGTCTTGTATTGAAAGTGAACTGTTTTATTTTCTGAATCAGCCATTCTTACAATCTTTACTATATGTAAAATTGTAATACTCTAATGTAATAAAAAAAATTATTCAATAATATACAGCTGATACATATATGATTGGTTCCCAGGTACATGTAAAAATAATATTTCCAAAACTTGCAAATTGTCCTTTATACTTATAGGTACATTAAATATTCTTCGTTAAAATCAATTAAATTCAGCTAAAATTTTAAAATCATTTATTTAATCCATTGAAACCCATGCTAAAAAAATCCCCAATGAGTCAACATGAATAACAAAGGTTTAACTGTGTCATTCATCTGGAAAGATCGGTCCACTCAGTCATTGGGTTATATATTGATAAATATTGTGTTAAATCCTTAGGAAAAGACACAATCATTCAGCTGAAATACTAGTCTCTGTGTAATATGAAATAATTTATCGAAATATTTCCAGTATTTACCGTTAGTGAAAAGTTGCCATTTCCTGATCAACAATAGCTGTTTCTAACCCAAAACCGCAATTGGTAACCAATGCAATGGATTTCGCCTAGATCGGTCTATTAGCCTTGTTAATATTGACAAAAGGATATTTTTCATTATTATCAATATCAAATTTGTTAACAGAGTTATGCGTGCATGGTGTGGAGATCGGGTCAATTAACTTTTTCAAATCCAATTACATTTTATCAATTCTGATTCCGTAAACAATTTTGGCATTAAATTGACCATTGAGCTGTTCCAAAATCGAATCGACCCCATGTGTCTGGTTGGTTATAAAATTGGAGTAGAAATAATTTAAAAAGGGAAAACACTATTTGGGGTAGAATCTTAGCAACAAATAATGTTGCTACTTATTTATATTTTTTAGTAAAGGAAAGGTTAAGTGGTAAATTATTTTTGTGGATGTGGTCAATTACAAATTCATCAATTCAAAATCTAAAACAATTCCAGATCCAGAATTGGATACGACCATCGATTCCAGAATCGAATTGATCCTACAGAAACATTATGCTCATGCAAGCCATTTATAATTTGTGACAGCAAGAAGAATACAAACCGTACCCTGTACAGCCCAATCCACCAGCTTCACCATTCCCAAATGGCTCCACTGTTAAGTCGGCACCACCGACGGAGCCAAGTATTGACGAATACCGAAACTTTGATATCGTAAAGGCAACACAGTATGGCATTTATGAGAGATGTGTTGAGCTGGTTGAGGATGGCTATGACGTGAATCAACCGGATCACGAGAACGTTACCGTACTACACTGGGCAGCCATTAATAACAGACAGGATATCGTAAGGTAAAGTAACACAAAATGACTGTTAGTTCGTATTATATTTTACTTTTTCTGAATTTTAAACATATACATTGGTATAAATATTATTAATAATGTAGATTTAATAAAGACTAAAAGAATTGAAGGCACTGTATAGTGATACCCAAAAAATTAAGCAGGTAAAAACCCAAGAGATTTCAATGATAAACATAATTTATCAGTGAAAGCAAGCTTGATCAGCGGAATTTTTAGGAGAAATTTAAGCTTTTCAAGAGACGATTGATTTATAATATCCATGGTAACCTGTTCTGTAATGTGGAGGTTGCTCTACTAAACTAACGATTATATATTACTTGAGCCGAGACACAAGGTACACACACAATAATAACTGATGCGGATGATCCACATTTTCAGATTGATTTTTAATAGACATCAGTTCATTCAGGTATTAGTTTTTTATGAGGTGTTTGTAAAATCTTGAAATGGATACGATAATGTAGTTTTAAAAGAATTGGTGTGATATAATCATATTTTCGAGTGCACCATTCTAAATTTGATGTAGGCAGTTGATATTATAATTGGCGAGTTACAATAGTCTATATGAGTTGTAATAAAGGTATGGAGCACAGTAACACATAGTTTTCTGATAAAGGTGCCATTCTCACTTTTTTTTGGTAGAGTTTTCAGTATACATATAATGCACAAATGTATAGCCTCAGAAGTCAGATTAATTTATTCTTGATTGGAAATTTCAATGATGAATAGGGTTAAACATGCATTTATGCATGCACACACATGCACCCATACATGCAGCAGTGATTGTAAAAATTAATATGCCTGTCCCACTAAAAATATAACTAGCTTAGTTTCCAAGCAAGTAATGAATATTTCTTATGTAAAGGGCATATGTGAGATAGAGTGGCAATAGGACAGTCACGTACAGGTAAATGAAAGGCTCAAATTGGCATAAAACAGGTCTGTTACACCAATGGAAAATCAAACTTGTACATTCACCTATTGGCTTAATTAAATTGCATTGTTACCTCAAGACACAAAACAGATCAGTTCATAGTGTTTATTTATTGTGTTGTTATGGAATATCTTTATAGAAGTGAATATTGTTAACAATAACATCACACACTGCATGCTATGCTCTATATTATTTGTGTTTTATCCTCAGGTATTATATATCAAAAGGTGCCATTGTTGATAAGTTAGGTGGCGATCTAAATTCATCTCCTCTACACTGGGCTACGAGGTAAGTGATCCGAAGTTTTATTGTCTTATCAGTCGACTCGTCATTGGTTTACAACTACCACAATCACATGTCATACACCCCTCGAGTCAGTCAAATGTACCCTGTGATGACCTCATCAATTATAAAGTAGCATTCATATAGGTGCCACAGACAAGTTGTTTATACTGATGAGTTTTTAAGTCTGATACAGTCATTAATCACACACACACACACATACTAAAGTTCACAGGTGTGGTTTAAAAGTATTAAAAATAACCAAATATACTCTCTGTTCATGCACACTTTGTGTCATCCTTTATATAATCATGTTTAAGACAAAGAAATCGTCCTAAAATCTGTTAGACACAAGGCTGCTCATCTTATACACAAATAACATCCAAAGACAGAAATATGTTATGGAATCTTTTTCTGGACAAATCAAACCATCATGAGTGATAATGTAAGAAAAGTACACCAATGACTGTCTGCAGACTGAAACATTCTATTTCACAGAACATTACCATCGGCACAATTATATCACAGAAGGCATTGCCCCAAATGTTGGAATAAAATCATACACATCAACAAGGCAGGGTTGCCTGTGCCAAGTCCCCAAATAAAACAGTGTGCATCTGGTAAAATTAGGGCAATCGGAGAAGGGAGCCTTCAAATTAGGAGTCCACAGCTTTTCAACAGCCTTCCAGTAAATATCCGTGGCCAGACAGGATGCTTCGTGACCAGTTTCGAGCACAGACTTGATAAATACCTGCAAAACATCACATCTATGAGGAGTTCCTGGGAAAGCTGAGCAATACAGCTGAGGTGGAGAGATTATACTCTTGAACTAACTAATAAGTCATTGCATGCCAACTTACTATGTGACACGACCACATATTATGCCAGGATCAACTTCAGGCTGTAAAAAGCAAGGCAAGGCAAGAATATATTCAATTTTCTGTGCCAATATCAGTTAGTAAAATTATGCCACAAAATTGCTTTTGCGTTGAGTACATCTCTGAGATTTAGTCTTTTTGTCGTGTTAAATTCATTATTATCTCTGTGTGGGCTTCTGCTAGTTATGAGCCTCTGATGGATACAGATATAAATATATCACGGTCACCTGGTCAGTATATATCTTGGCAATTTTATTCAAATCAGTTTGATAGCTATTTTGTAAATAATGCTTTTGGCATAATTTTGTTAATAATTTTAAATATTGTCCAATCCAAGGTTACAAACTAAGATAAAGTTTGCCAAATAATTACATGAAATTATAAACATATACCATTAAGCCTACCTAGCCATTAAGTCGAGGTCGTTTTAGGCCTAAATTATCATGATTTATCGTAGTACCGTCCATTAAGCTGACCTAAACATCTGAACCTTTTCCTGTAGTATCTCCAGGTGACGTTGTGAATGCAGGAAATAGTTTTGTTTTCATAACTCATTATTCGTACCAATGTGTTTCATATGCTGTCAATAAATCAAGGCAAGTTATAAAGATTGTTTACACAAACTGCTAACTATACCTAGGCCGGCAAACTTAAATTAACGGCGTGATTAAGCATTCAGTGAACCACATATGAAGTCAATCGCATATAAATTGACTTAGAAATAATTAGACATATTGAGCCTTTGATGGTACGATTTGGTCACTAATGCAGCAATAACCGAGACAATGTAAATTACTGGTATATGCAGTCAGTTAGTCACTAACTCTCTATTGAAAATAAATCAGTAATTATCCCATTATTAGTATAAACATGCCCAGACAAAATAAATATATTGGGGCCCTCTAATGTCAATGCCACGAAATGAATGAGATACGACGGTCTTGGCTACGAGTTGTCTTGTTACCGACGTTGCCTTCAAATTGACAGTCGTGAAATCCGCTACCAAGTCCAACAACATTTATCCGTAATTAAAAAATCTGATAATTACATATAAATATTGATTTTCATTATAAAGCTATATATATATATATATATATATATCATTATTATCAACTTGTTTAACTTCTATTTTCACTCCATGGCTGCATGAGTTTAAATCAAAATGACGATTGATGTCCGTATGTATGTATAAGCAAAATTTTTCTAATAATACGTGGTGAAACTAAATTTGTTCCATAAATTGAATCTGTCTCTTCCAACCTGTTATAAAAGAATACATAAGTTAGCAATGGTCTGATTTATGGTTATTATTCATAGAAAATCAATTGCAGACATTGGAACATTTGTTGTGACTGTGTTGGGAAAACTACTGTAAGGAGATGGTGCTCCGTTGTCAGTGTTGTGTACACATTTGGCACAATTTTCTCGCTCATAGATATGTCTGGCTGGTGTAGATAATCCCTCTTAATATATAGATCCGCAGCCAGGACTTCCTGACAAACCATTACATAGTATTCTTTGTCTTAAATATCACTATTAGAAAATGCTACTATTGTGTAGATTTACTTTCCATGTTTCAGTTTAATTATCAATTTTTAAGGAGAATTAAGGATTCTTTTATTGCAATTTGTAATATTTGAATATTTTCTTTCTCAACATCTCCAGATATCATTACTGTTGATATATTGTTTCTTATTCATAGAAGTGTGGGTGTGTGTGTGTGTCCAAAAACATAACAGTGAGTTAGGCCCATAAGCCCATTGTTATCATGTTGTTATCCTTATCTCTTCAGACAAGGTCACCTTTCCATGGTCGTTCTCTTGATGTCCTATGGAGCTGATCCTTCACTCAGAGATGGAGAAGGTAAGTTATATGTTTTAACCTGGAATGTCATCATTACTAATAACTTTCCTCACCTTTATATCAGACTGGATTAGTCTATAATCCAGTATTGATATATATATATATATATATATATATATATATATATATATTCCTTCTGGTCCTTGATATTTTCTAAATATAATATCAGTATTGAAAAAAATATATACTCATTCACATGTCTGAACCTGGAAAAAGGCACTAGATGATGTTGATTTTAGAATTCCTGAAATGTTTCATATTCCTTGTAAGCTGTAGCGTCTATATTGCAAAATCTTTAGCATATAAATTTGCTGCCATTTTGTTATGGCTGGAATTGCCACCAGGAAAAGATATAGTACATAGGTCATTAGTGCAAGTTATGACTTGTAATGATTAAATTGTATCAGACTCAGACATGGGGTCAATTCCACTCAATTCCATTTGGTCAATTCCACCTCAAATTTTTCAATTCCAATTCAATTCCAAAATTTTCCCACTCTTGCCTAACATTTTTTACCATTAGTAGATACTCCGAGTACCTACTTGGAATACATACTCCGAGTAGTTTATATTCCAAGTAGGATTGTCATGGAAGAAATATTTCTGGATTAAAAAATTAAATGGTAAATTAATTTAATTTAATTTTACCTGTTCTAAACATTGAATGGGGGTAAATGCCTAAATAGCAATATCTCTATGTAGATTACAGGTATGCTATGTGGTGGTGTCACCATGTTGTGGGTGGAGCCCAAGGTATCCAGACCAGTTTAATTGGTTAAATGCACATGTGCGGTGCTACAGTCAGTGTGCATATTTGATATATATATATATATATATATATATATATAAGCAACCAAAGTTCTGGATCAGTTTGGTTCCAGTATATTGGTAACAGCACATGTAAGTGTTAACATGGTAAAATTAGCACAAGCCTAACCACAAGGCGCTTTTAACTAAAGAGGTATTATATCACGTGGTGGATCATAGTCTTGGGTGCATCCCCATGTAAGAGTATATTTTCTAATCATCAAAGGTGTGTTTTTATTCCACTGCCCAGTAGGAGCCTTGAAATGAATGTATTTGCTTAGCTCTGACCAGCAGGGGTTAGACCCTGTATTTACTTTCACAACCCTGCTGGGTACTAAACCAATGACATATCTCTATATAGATTACAGGTATGCTATGTGGTGGTGTCACAGTGGGGGCGGAGCCCATGGTATCCAGACCATTTTAATTGGTTAAATGCTCACTTAGGGTGCCACAGTCAGTGTGATACGTATATCTGATATATATATATATATATATATATATATATATATATATATGTGGATCATTATAGAGGCTGTGCTGATTACAGCCGGGGATTAAACTCACCTGGTCAAGTCCAGTTTGAACCACTGAAAGTTGAAATGGTATATTAATTTTTGGATTTAATTTTTTTGTAGGAAACTTCAAATTCAAAATTTCTCAATTCTAATTCAAAATTTTCAATTCAAATTTTTTTATTTTAAATAATCAATTCCGGAATTGGAATTGACCATCAATTCCGGAATTGAATTGACCCCATGTCTGGTCAGACTCGGAGCTAATGTTCTGCACCACCAGAACTAACACTTTGTTGACATACAGTCCCGATTATTGGAAAATATGCTGCATGACCAACATGGTACCATAATTCAGTTTTTTTACAGCGGATATTTTTTTTAAATCCCTGACATTGTGTTATGACAAGCTTCTGTTATATTTTGGTATGCTTAATGTTAGCTGACTTACTGATCATACTGTTGTCATATATATTTCAGGTTGTAGTTGTATACATTTAGCTGCCCAGTTTGGACACACAGGTATTGTAGCATATTTCTTAGCCAAAGGCCAGGATGTAGACATGCAGGACAAGAATGGTATGACTGCGCTGATGTGGTCTGCTTACAGAGTTTTTGGGTACGATTCTTAAACTGGATACTGAAAGTTGTCATTAAATGTTTGTAAAGGTTGTGCAAGTGTGTGTGTGTGTGTGTGTGTGTGTGTGTGTGTGTGTGTGTCATATTTATTTCAATTATAACTTAATAATAGACTTTTTACTGTCTATTATGCTATGATAGTTTGTTGATTGTCGTTATGAATAATAATAATATCTGACAGTAATATATATATATATATATATATATCTGGATCCATTTTAATGCTGTATCTGGGAGTCCATAGATGTGAACTGCATTATAAGTGAACTGTGAATGGCAAGGAATTGTGTGCATTAATGGAGGGAAGGGGGGTAAGATGTTGATGTTCTGAGCCGGTGCCATTGTATATATATATATATATATATATATATATATATATATATATATATATAAAAGTAAGTAATGAATGTCTTTTTATTAAATTTGTCATAATACATCAATAAATGTATCTAATCATTAATTAAGCCAATAATCTCATTCATACAAGAAAAACAAAAAGGACGATTCTTATCACAACTTTCATGGTTTACACATAATAGTATGCAAACGATGGATGTTGACATGATTTAGTATTAACAACGTGTACATTTTTCCATTCTATAATAATCTACATTAAATAAAAATCAAATCAAACTAATGGGACTGATTTGGTTAATGATATTATATTGATGAAGGCCTTTGTGACTAAAGTTATTTTATTAAAATTAATTAAATTATACTATTTTATGTTTGGAGGCATTGTTTTCAGATACGTATGACAATTATGCTAATGATGTATGAGAAAGTGCAATAGTATAACCCATTTATGTATTATGCAAATACATACACATACTCCAAAACATCCAAATAACCATATATGTGTGTGTGTGTATATATATATATATATATATATATAAAATTCCTTTCATTTTTTGTATCCAAAAACCATGACACTGTAACTTTGTATTTCCAGACCTGATCCTGCTCGATTGTTGTTGACATTTAATGCTAGAATTTCATTGGTTGACAAATTATATTCAAACCAGGCACTGCATTGGGCGTGTCTCTCTGGAAATCATGTCGTTGTCAAATTACTTCTTGATGCTGGTGCCTCGCTAGATGCCATGAACAATAAGGTAGACCATATAATAGAGTGACAAGCAGTAATATATGTGTATTATTGGTTTTTGTGTTGTCATATACACATAGAAAGAATTTTAGAATAATAATATATGGCAGACAATATATGCTGTAATTAAAGTGTAAGGACTTATGTTTTGTGCCTAGAGTCAGACAGTATTATTTACACTGTAAAGAATTATGTTTTGTGTCTAGAGATAGACAGTATTATTTACACTGTAAAGAATTATGTTTGGGGCTAGAAATACACAGTATTATTTACACTGTAAAGAATTTTGTTTCGTGTCTAGAGACAGACAGTATCATTTACTGTAAAGAATTGTGTTTTGTGTCTAAAGACAGACAGTATTATTTACACTGTAAAGAATTCTGTTTTGTTTCTAAAGACAGACAATATTATTTACACTGTAAAGAATTATATTTTGTGTCTAAAGACAGACAGTATTATTTACACTTTAAAGAATTATGTTTGTGTCTAAAGACAGACCGTAATATTTACTGTAAAGAATTCTGTTTTGTGTCTCAAGACAGACAGTATTATTTACATTGTAAAGAATTTTGTTTTGTGTCTAAAGACAGACAGTAATATTTACTGTAAAGAATTATGTTTTATGTCTGGGAACAAACAGTACTATCATCTACTTTAAGTATTTATATTTTAAGATTAGGGACAGAAAGTGAAACTTTTACTGTAAAAACTTTTGTTTTATAATTAAGGACAGAGACTATTATTGTTAACTGTAGGAACTCGTGTTTTAGAACACAGGACAGACATTTATGTTATTAACTGTAACTTTTGTGTTTTATGTCTGTCTAGGGTCAGACGCCTTTGGATATTGCTATGGAGAAGAAGTTCACTTGGGTGATAACCAAACTTAGGGAACATCTTATATCACAAGGAATTTATAAAACAGGTGGCTTCGTGAACAGGCTCAAATCTAATCCAGTAGGTCGATATATCTTTCTCTCTCTCTCACTCTGTTTGTGTGTGTGTGTGTGTTTTTTTAACTGTGTATAATAAGGCACAGAGAATCTCAAACCGTGAATTCAAACTCTGGACCATTCTTCAGGGGCTGAATCGGGATTTGCAACTTTTTAGCTATAACCAAAGTAATGCCACACAGCTATATCTGTAATAAATAACATAATGATGATACGAGAGTGATTATACTGGGTGACCATTGACCAACTGTATTAGAATTGTTTAATGTTTGTGGAGATATCCACTCTTCACCATTGTCACCAAGGCAAGTTAATCATTGGCTAGATTGATGTTATTTTAATGAACATTCAGCCAACTCCTATCCATCAACGTTTCAGTATTAAGGCATTGTATAATATGTGCATGTAGCATATTTGTATAGAAACAAATTTCACACTGAGCTTCAGAAACCTTTTTATAATTTAAACAAATCTGATCATGTAGTTTGTTGTAAGCTGCACGTGTTAAGTAAGTGCACGATCTAATCTTGGCTGCCACCGGAGATTAATTTACTGATTACTAAGGTCACTTAAAGGACATTCTAATAGTGACATGGTCAGAACATTGGGGTTGTAGTTTCGACTCTAGCTCATGCCCATATTTGTGGGATGGTTCCTCCGGAGATCGCCTGCATCCATCGGTCCTGGGTGTGACTGGCCCCAAGTTTAAATGTATCGTATATTCATTCACTTACTCAGGTGACTTAGAACATGAAGCAATCAGACCTTGATGTCTGTACTTACGCATAAATTGACAGACAATCAAATATAATCTTGAAACTTGGGATTATTTATGTGTGGCAGTGTGCCATTCTTGATTTTTTGCTGATAACTTTCTTGTTTAATCTGTTAGTAAGTCAGGGTTGGGGCAATTACAAGACCACAGTAATCGACTTACTAAGTAAGTCATATTTTGTTAAATACCAAATACATGCATTTAGCTCACCTGTGTCGCAGATTTTTACAGAGGATTCATGCAAATTTCCATTCTTTTAAAAAGAACATGTATACAAATATATTTGGGATAAGATATTTATAAAATGTTACTTTTGTCAAGCTTGAGACCAAGATATGAATACGTCATGGCTGGTGAGTCAAAATAAATATACCCACCCACAGTTATTTAAATATTGCACATATGAATGCATTTATTATAATTTTTATTGTTGTTCCTTAGCAATATTTAATTTGAGGCTTATAACTGGACAGAGAGTAGGGAATCTGCAATTTTCAGCCAGTGACAGCACTTATTATAGGCATGAA
This sequence comes from Paralvinella palmiformis, assembly GCA_025642065.1. Lineage (NCBI taxonomy): Eukaryota > Metazoa > Annelida > Polychaeta > Terebellida > Alvinellidae > Paralvinella > Paralvinella palmiformis. Next base: position 23,956 of record JAODUP010000743.1, read on the forward strand.
AATTGGTCAGATTCAAAGTTGCTAGTATGTGGTTTTCATCTTGGCTGTGGGAAAAACATGAGGTATTGCAGTGCTTAATATAGTCATTTTGTTTATCTAGGTTTTTGTATAACACTTAGATGCTCATTTCTTTCTACATCGGTTTATATAAATATATGTGAATTCCCTAACAATTACAATACAGTGTTTATATAACATTTTATGACTTTTTAATCAACGTTTACAATGCAAATAACTGATTTCTGATTCATCACTCTTGAAAGGTCTTATTTATTGCCATGGATAACACTGGAGAAGTTATAGCAGTCAAATAACCTAAACTTTTCACTGCTTTAAAAGCGAAGACAAACAGAAAAATAATGTTTGGAATCATTTTAAAATCTGTTCCTTAATGCTTGGATGTATCATTGTGCCCCTGATTTGAAGGTTTTAGCTGTACTGGTGACTTGTATACAGGATGCTAAAGCAAGGACAACTAGAGAAGAGTTAACAGCATGTTTATATGAGTAATGGAATAGTTGATTAGTACGGGTGTACAGTATGTTACAGACTAATTAATGTCGAATATGGTAACCTGAGCAGACAAAATAGTAATATTATGGTGTATGGTGAACCTTTCCGAAATTATTTGACAAAAGACGTGGAACTTAACCATATATACCTTAATAATGAAAAAGAAGGATGGTTCCTAGCAGTAAGCTGAGGCTTTTGATTAATCAATTGAACAACAGATTAATTTTATTAGCTTTATTTTGTTGGGAAAAGCAAAGTTAACGAAATAAAGCAGACTTTTACATGTTGTTTGTTTGTAACAGACTTGATATGTTTGTTGGAGAAAATATATTTGGGGGTAAAATCAGTGTTTGACTTTGAGTGTTATTATTTCTAATTTAAATATAATTGATAGTTTGTATCTTTTTGTCTGTAATAGCTGCAATAAAATAAGACACCTGTACATCAGTAAGTCTTCTTTTAGAATATACCTCGATTTATCAGAAATCATCTGATTATTCTTTTTTTTCTGCAGAAAATTAGACGTAGGATAATGCAGGTGTTTCCGTTCTTCGCCATATTTGCTATTGGCTTCATCTGTGAGATCAGCGTTCCATGGTGGTTAAAGTTTATATTGTTTAACTGTGCGTTTGCCATATTTAGTTTTGTGAACAGGTAGGTAACACTGTGTTGATGTTAGTAATATGTTGTAGTCAGTTAATTATTATTTCTAAGTTATTGTTACAAAGTGTGTGTGTGTTTGTTTGTGTGTGTGTCCTACATACCACAGAAGTGATGGCTAAATTAGACAGCATTTTCTGCTGATGTGTCAGTAGACCATACTCACTCACACACTGTTTTTATTTGTATCTTTCAGAAACTTCTTTGACAAAGATATGATGAATGTTGCTCCTCTGTCATTGTACTTGGCCACAAAGTTCTGGATGCACGTCACCTGGTTCGTCTATTTCTGGCCATGTATCCATTTTTGTGAGGATTTTATGATGTTGCTTGATGCAATCGTAGCTATGTATGTCCAAACCAGTTTGACAGCTCTGTTGTATTAGGCTTACCAGTTGCCATAATCAAAACCTGGGATCAGTAACAACATCCACTGTTATCATAACTTACTTATTATTAATAATAATCATAATACAGTCAGAATCGGTTAATCCAACAAGGTTTAATATTTCGGATAAACGAGAATTTTGGAATATCCAGTCCATGGCATACCAGTAGTCTGTGTCACACATTTTTAAATCATAAAGATATACCTCCGTATTTAAACCAATATTCAATAACCGTGCACAAGATACAGAATGGCATGAAAGCCATTGATCAGTTTGATGTTTGTTAATTATAGACATTATAAAGAAATACTCTTGTCACTTAGTCCATCATATTAACCCGTGGTCTGCTCATTGGAAAGATTACACATTTGTGTTTTTAATTAGCCATGAATTGTTATGATTTGCTATTGGAAAACCACAGGCAATGGAAGCATCTTGTGTTGGTGTGTTTGGTCGCGGATGATTGTAATTGGTTACCATATAGCAATTATTGTGGGTGGACAGGTTAATGAACCATTACTGACAACATGTTGGTGTGTCTTACATGACTGAACCAGCGGAAATATTTGGCAACATTTTTGTGTTGTCGGATTATCGAGGCAATTTTACATTGAAATGTCGATTTCTTTTGTCAAAAAAAATGTCGGAGTCGGAACCGGAACACGATTTTGTTAGATTAAAGAGTCATTTATAATGGAGCTAAATCCGTCACAGGTGTGTCGGATGGTGGATTTGTTGGATAAACAATGTCCAGATTAGCGGATTCTGACTGTAGTAGCATTTTATTTCATACTTTTATCAACATAGGTTTGTTCTAAGGCCTTTTACGCTGAAACAGAATTAAAAGTAAACAAGCAACAGATAAGGGAAATCACACTTATTTATGTTTAGACCAGATTTCTAATATACAATATTGCTGTTCCACTCAACGTGGGCTCCTCCGTGTCCTAACTGGTAGCACAGTTGGCCGCAGATCTAAGCACCTGGGTTCAAACCCCAGCCAGGCTATGTCAGGAGGGTGTTTCATCTTTCACTTTGTCTCATTACTTTTGGAAGTCGCTCAGCCCATTTAGCCTACCGTGTGTACAAAATGGCCATTACTCCATTAGACAGTAACATTTGTTCCACTCAGTGTCATATATGAGTGATACAGAATAATAATAATAATAATAATAATAATGTATATTTAATAAAGCGCCCTTACTTTAGGAGTGTATCATATTTATATATTATATTCTATACCCCAAATAATGTCTGTAAAAACCCTGTAATGATTTAAAAGATAATAATTATTTATCTGTGAAAGCGACCTTAAATAGGTGTGTTTTTAGAAGAGACTTAAAATTTCCAAGAGACGACGAATTTCTAATATTTGCCGGCAACTTATTCCACAAATTGGGGGCTGTGTACACTGATTAGAAAAAGGAAGTCAGTATAGCTCAAATAAAACCTTTTTAAGTGTATCATTATTTGAGTGCATATTACTAGTTCTACAGCACAGTTCTACACTTAATGTGGGAAATTTAGAGAGAGAGAGAGAGAGAGAGAGAGGCTTCAACATTATAATTATGGATTTTAAATAAAGAACAAACATATTGGTAGCTGTCTTGATTCTTCTTCACAGGCTTGTTATTATGTAGTTTTACTGGTGACAGAAAACAGGAAGGAATTACCATATATACTCACGTATAAGACGCACTTTTCATAAAAAAATTACAACCCTATCTAGATACATTTCAGTTACATTGAAAACAGTATATAGATACAATGTATCTAGATATAAAATGTAACCACCCCAGGTCTGATTATAAGCCACACAGTGACTGTTTTGTAATCATAGTTTGTTTTTAGTTGGCACGGTAACAACCGTCCTGAAAAAAGTATGGACAGTGTTGTAGGTCATGTGACTGATCTGATCATGTGATCATTATTTTAAATGTCTGATGAGGTCATTCTTATAAGGTTAACTATAATAAGTTGATTTAAGTGCTCTGATAGCACAGTGATTAAGAATACTGTGATGTAAGTCTCTGGTTGTGGGTTCAAATCTGATTTGTATCTGTTTGTGGGATGTTTCCCCAAGCATCACCCCTAAGCCAAGAAGTTCATTCTTTTCTGAAGTCATTTGTTGAACAGACCATTTGATAAATGAGATGACATTTCTAGTCATGTCATGTCGTGTGTCAAGTACCCAGTATGATCATGTCATGTGTCAAATATACTTCTGTGTATGTATTGTTTTTCCTTAACTACACTAATCTAGATGTTAATATTGCAGAAATCCAGATACCGTTCTTTCTTACAACACTTTGTCTTATTTATTACTTCATAAAATCTTGGAAGACAGATCCAGGAGTTATAAAGAGTAATCAAGAAGAGAAAATCCAGGTTTGTTTATATCAAATAGAAATAATCATACAATGTTTATGTAATACAGGATTGTTAAACCCTAAATATCATCATCATCCTCGCAATCATCATCAGGGTGCCTGCGTGGTCTAACTGGTAGCACACTGGATCACAGATTACTACCACCTGAGTTCAAATCTCGGCTTGGGCAAATCTAAAGGGTGTTTCATCTTCGACTTCGCTTCATTACCTTCGGAGGTCGCTCGCCCCATCTAGCTTACCTTGTGCACAAAAGTGGCCATAAATCATCAATCATCATCATAATCTCTGTACAGGAGTGCTGTCATAGCACAGTTGATACTGTACACTAACTTCAAATTCAGAAGTCACCTGTGTTTTTAGGATATCTCTCTGGAGTCACCTCTCAGATGTATATCCCAAGTATAACCAACTGAACAAGCCATTCACTCACTCATTCCGGATCATGGGATTGTGTAGCCAGTGTTTATTGGATGTTTTATTTATCAGTAGTTGGATTCATGTGAGCATCTCAGTATTCCGTTCAGGTTTCTTATAATTATAATATAATACAAGCAAGAAGCCAGATATGTTGTTAAACAGCATTCATCCAGTAAATAAACTGCATCAGTCAATCAGTGCTTTGTTGAAATGCCGTAATGGTATGTTTTTTCAGATCCAGATGATGACTGACCCATCTTCAGAAAATCCCATTCTCCAGCCAGCCAATTAGTTGTTGTACATTTCTCATTCGGTCGTTTTACTTCATTATCCGAAACTTTATCACAAAATATTTGTCAGACGGATAACTTGAGCAGGAAGCTATCTCGGGGCTAGAAGATGGTTGATTTTTCCTTGGTAATTGATTGTGTTTACTAAATGCCTGTCATTTGATGTCAATGGTATTTATTTTCATTAATTATATTCCATTTACACAGTGTGTGCACAAGTTACATGGCCTGACTGATAGCATTCAAAAGGGATTTAAAATTTTGTATTACATAATGATTGTCTTCAAAACTGGCAGCAGAAAATATGGACATGGTATATTACTGTCTTAATATAGGAATAATTATTTCTATCTGATACACATTATGTGATTTCCGCCACCATTGTGCCATCTGTTGAGAGTGATAAGAACTACGGTATTGGGTCGCGACCCTAAACCTGTGAAGCCGCACACCAGTTTACACAGTCTATTGCTCTGACAGTCTCATACAGAAGTCGTTCAGAAATGTAAATAAAATACTGTTTACATTTAACATTGTGTTCGTGTTTTGGGTTTTATTGGAAAGCTAGCAGGGCACCTCGATGGTCTAAGTGGTAGTGCGGTTGGCCACAGATCTCAACCAGTTGGGTTCAAATCTTGGTGTGGGCATGTCTGAAGGGTGTTTCACCTTTCACTTCGTCTCGTTACCTTTGGAGTTCTTTTGGCCCATTTAGCCTACGTTGTGCACAAAAGTGGCCGTAAAACATCAAACATGGAGAGCTAGCATGTTGCTGTTCCTGAATTAGATAGTATCTTAGCATTTATTTAAAAAACATTCTTTGATCAGAAAGGAATTTACAAACAGGAGTTTTCATTTTTCAAAAAATCTTAAAGCATGGCTGAATAGATGGGAGTCAAAGTTTTCTAATCCCATTTGCACTCCAAAGTGATGCATGCACATTCTGGCATGACTATGTAAACTCTTTGCCAGTTTTTCAACTCAATTATATGTCAGTGAAAAAAGTTGCTTAATATGGCTAACCATTTATTCGCAAACCAGGCGCGCTTTGCATTGTGGAACTTTATAGGGGGTCCGCTGAGCAATAATACAGTGATAATCCCACCATTTTAACCTTAAACGTCAATGTTCCAGATCTGTTATAATCATGCCAAAACTAACTCCTGGGTACCATATTGTCATGCCACTAGTAAGCGATATAAACATTTAAGTTGGCTTGTTTTGGCCGCGGGGTGAAATGCTGAGAAAGTGCTGGGTAGTTTTAATTCAAAATGACAATCTGCGAGTCAATTTTTTATAATTACAGTGTCAGTGTAAGGATTGACTGAAACAGTGAAAGGCGCAAATAAAGTGTAATTTACCATATTATTATATCCATATATAATAAATTAAATTTACCAATATACTGGACTCTATTCTTCTTCTTTTCATTAAATATAAAGTGTGATTTACTATGAACACCACATTTTAACAGTCTTTGTTATGTGCAGTGAATATTATTGTACTATGGTTTACAATGTTGAATACCACACTTTACTATCATTTATAAAGTAGCAATGACGGATGATTAGCATATAGTTATAATCTAATTTTCAGTTTTGGAATACAATTTTTCAACAGTACCGACTTTTTCGATGTCGAAGCAGAGTTAAACGGTACACAGAAGTTAGTTTTTGGCATGATTATAACAGATCCGGAACATTGACGTTTAAGGTTAAAATGGCGGGAATATTCCGGTATTATGGCTCAACAGATCCCCTATAAATCCCACAATGCAAAGCGCGGCTGGTTTGTTTTGGTTTTTGACGTCATCGTGCTTCAGGCTTATTGTCTTAGTTATCCGAACTGAACTTTTATGATTACACTACAGATAGAAATATTATATTAATTGTGCTGTTCCGCAAAATATTCAAGGTTTAAACTAACCGCTGTTAAGTAATTAGATGATTAAGACTAATTTTATGCCAGACACCTTCTTGATTATGTTTAAGTAAACCTTGTGATCGAGCTGAAATGTTTAACTTTTATTTTGGAATGGTTACTTTACTTGGAGACATTTAAATTATTGTCACATACACCGTAATAATGTTATGGAAAGTGACCGTTCATCCGGAATTATCTGCAGTTAATATTACAATGAGTAAATATTCATTGTAGCTCTTACTGATGAAATAAACATCTATTGTATATATCCTGTATTCTAATACTGAACACTGTCCAGTCATTACCACCACTGAACATTGTGTATATGTAAGTGAATTCTGTATTATTTCCACCAATCACAATTTAAACATTTTCACATGACTTCTTTATTTCCAATTTTTAAATTACTTCTCATATGTTTTTTTTTTTTTTTTTTAAATTATAATTCTTAGGTTATACTAGATCTTGCTGAAAGACAGTCCCTAGACTTCACCCAGTTCTGCAGTACGTGTATCGTGAGGAAGCCGATACGTTCTAAGCATTGTAGTGTTTGTAATAGATGTGTCGCTAAGTTTGATCATCACTGTCCTTGGGTAGATAACTGTGTTGGTAAGTAAGTGGCACTTTAACTGACTAACTGACAATATATGTTAATCATATATCGGTATCTGAAGGATCAGTGATGAATTATTCTGATATTTACACGAAATGGCATGAAATCCGCAACTAACCAACAAAATATTTTGAAATAATCTAAATACGTTTTCTCAGTCTGTAATTCATATGTAAAAACATAGCCACCGGCCACAACATACCCATGCGTATATTAATTGAGCACAAATTTAATTACACACCACCTTGGCTCAGTCAGCGAAGTAAACAGCCCAATCATAACACTCAATTATTGTGAGACTCCACCCATTAAATTTATATTCTATACAGTTCTTCAGTAATATATGGCGCAGACATTTATTTGCACACATCACCTAAAAACATTCATTTATTGTTTCATATAATTGCTATACTTTTTGCACAATTATGCAGAAACATTTTATTTTCCACACCAAACACTGGGGTAACATTTATGTTTAAGTCAACAAATGATTAAACAGTTACTAGGAACATTTATGAAATAAAACAGTTGTATGTAATCTTCAAGGATGATGTAAAGCGAGGGGAATACATAATATAATAATATGTGATATCTATACAGCGCCCTATTCAACTAGAAGCTGCTCTAAGGTGCTTTACAATATTATTTACAATATTATTATCCCTGACTCAGACCTGTTACATGGACTCCCTATGATCACCATGCCGACAGTGTTCTATCTCGCTTCACAATCCACCTATAATGCGGTCGACAGGCTGTGGACCCCCAATGACTGTGTTATAACGGGGGCGTACTGTAACATGTTTGGTTATAAAGTTAGAGTACCTTTGCTCTTCTACTTCTGCAAGCTTTTCCTTTATATATACTTATTTCTTTGACTTCAATGGCATTCCTGTTCTTACAGTAAGTGACAAGTATAGTCTGTAATAGCATAGTGGTTAGTGTACTATGCTGCAAACCTCCAGGCTGTGAGTTTGAATCTGGCTCTTACCTACTTGTGTTTGTGGGATTTTATTTCTCTAGGGAGTCACTCCTTGGTGTCATGCCATGTGACCAGCACTGAGGCTAAAAAATAAATACATGGAATTCCACAAAACTTCCTTGGAAAATCTCGCAGATCACAGAAGAATATTGATTTAGCATATTGCCTTACTGCCTCTCATGCTTATTTTTTTATATTCTATGAAAAAGGTGATATGAAGCTATATTTTACGTACATTAAAGTATCGATCTATATAGGAGTAGCAGATTTTATTGATATAGCATAGTATTAACATATTTACATAATATGCGAGTGAGGAAGGTTCATCAATGAGAAACATTATTACAATATTATATATATGTATATATATATATATATATATATACAGTACAAAAAATACATATTATGATAATGTCCTGTATAAGTTATAATCAAATAGTGGTATTCATACAATACAAAAATGGGATATTACATATTATGATAATGTGCTGTATGAGTATATTAGAGTGCAGCCTTTCTGTTGTTTAAAGATCTCCGATTATTTTCCCTAATTCGTACAATAACAAGAACAATCATAATGAATTATTACACTTATTCCTTGTCGCATTAAACTAAAATATCACGGGGAGTTGTATTATAAATGTGGTTGTGTCATTATATTTATAATTTTGAACGGCACTAATTTTACCTCAATATTGACTGAGTCCGTCGTTTGGGTTATATGATATTACGATATTATATTAACCGGATGTGGCCTTTGAGTATTGTTCCTTGGCCAACTAAAACTACTTTACTGTTTGGTTATTTCCTTCAGCGGTCGTTTGGTTTCTACATTTGTCTGTCCGTTTTTCTCTCTTCAGGTGTCGGCAATCACCGATATTTCATTGGGTATCTGTTCTTCCTGATGCTGATGATACTGTGGTGTCTATTCGGCTGCTATCAGTGTAAGTATAATAAGTCCGTTGTCGTACTACAGGGTTCGCACGGGTCCTTGAAAACCTGGAAAGTCGTGGAATTTGAAAATTTGGATTCCAGGCCTGGAAAGTCCTGGAATTTTTGTAGAGGTCCTTGAAAGTCCTGGAATTTGGACATATAGATCTATATTTCTAATCATAAGCATACAGGAATTCAGTCGTTACACTTCTTCTGAAATGTGGGTGTATCTTTGCACATTAAAAGTTCGTGAATTCATGAAAAGCTCCTTGAATTTGACATTGGAAAGTCCTGGAACCTGAGATGTCAAAATGTGTATGAACCCTGTGTAACTAACTTGTCAGGATTTACTGAGATTTCGGGTTAAGCCGAGAATTGGGTTTACATTTTAAAGACAATCTCTTGTGGACAATGTTTCTTTTGTAATTTTTCATTGGGTTAGACATTATGCCCGATTTCCTCTTTTGGTTTGTTATCTGTTTAAAATAGTTTAGCTAATTACTATAAAGTTGCAAAACAACTTTCACCAAACTCTTTCCAACACAAGATTGTATATGTTATATTTTTAAATGCTTGCATTCAGTTTATAATATTATACATGTTATTGACTAATAAATAGATAGCTTGTTACAAGATATATGTTTTGGCAGATGCAAGAAATGTTAGTTATGATGGATCTGATACACAAGATGAGCCATATTATGTTATAATAGGTGATTGTGGTGTGCTCTTGACCCAATACTGACAGAAAACATTACATGCTTAATTACAATGATCTAAGTTATAGTGGTATTACATGTTGTATGTTGATGAGTAGATCTATTAAACATCAAGTTATTTAGGAATATATGAAATATGTAAGTCTGTGATTTATCGGGAAAATACCTCATCAAGGGAGCCACGATTATATATTGGTGTTCTTAAAACTAACATCGTGTTATGGTTCCGAACAGTTTTAGAACAAGAAAATGGGCTATGAAAAATTAACTATTTAATACATTAATTAAGGAGCTAGTTTTAATTAAGGAACTAGTTTTGTTCACTAGAATTATAATTCTATACCAGCTCCAATTGTAACTGTTGATTTCTATTTTTTGTTTGTTGATTTACCCAATGTATAATAATAATATTTAAAAAAAAACACATATTAGTACCTAGTTAGCATTGTTATTAATGCCAAATTTAATAACTTCATTACCTAGACAACGTACAATAATACCAGTTTGGCTTGATGGGTACAGTATATCTACAATTTCATGATATCATTATTTTATGGCTCTGATTTTAAGGCTGTATTCTTGCAAAATCCAGAACATTTGTGGGCAGAGACAAGATATGTTGCATAGAATATCAGAATTATCATTATGTAAAGAAATGTGATATAATGAGTTTTGCCTATATATATATATATATATATATATATATATACAATTCGTAAGCATTTCTTTTATGGAGAAGAAAGTAACATAAAAAATAACAATACCTGAAACACATGGATACTGTTAATAGTTTGATGATGATTATTGCCGGTAAAACGAACTAGTCACCTTGTATAATGAACGATGAATGTTCAAAATTATTTTGGTTCTTTATTTTACAGTTTGGACGCAGAGCTGTGTCTATGACTATGAGGTAGATGGCATCTTTGTTGTGATTGCTAAAGTGATCGAGTGTGGACCATGGGTGTTCTGGATCTCACTGAACGCCATCATACATTTAATCTGGGTCATCACTCTACTGTCGTGTCAGCTTTATCAGGTGAGTTCTAGGTTCAAATCCAGCTCGTATCTGTATTGGTCGGAACAGATTACTATCAGGAGATATCAATATTATATTAAATACTGATATCTCACTGGATTAAATTGAATAGTTAACAACCATCGGACATATAAAACTCTAAACACTGACCTACCCCCAGGCTATTTGATCTCCTTTCTGTTTTGCTCCGGGGCGCCTCCATGGTCTAACTGGTACAGTCCCTTCCCTCAAGAAATATGTGGCTTTACCATGACACCACATATCAATTGATTAAAGCAAAGCATGCAGTTAGCTGCAGTCAGTTGGTCACTGGCAGATGACAATTGAAATAAAGTCCCCTTCCCAATGAGTCATAATAACAAAATGTCAGCTATCTTACTGTTGAGTGTTGTTGAGAATTATTATAATAAATTTGCACAACTAAAGTGAGTAATCAGTTAAGTATAAATTTAAGATAAACTGAAAAAAGTCATGTTTGATTAAATCAATGGTTTAATCAATTTGATTAAATCAACGCCAACCCTGACTGGTAGTACATTGGATCACAGATTACTACCACCCGAGTTCAAATCTTGGCATTGGCATATCTGAATGGGTGTTTCATCTTTTACTTTTCTTCATTACCTTTGGATGTTGGTCAGCCCATTTAGCCTACCATGTGCACAAAAGTGGCCGTAAAAAACATTAATCATCATCATCTTCTGTTTTGCTCCATTCTGAGTGACGGAGTGACATTGTGTCATGTTAACACAACCTCAACTAATCGTGCTACCTGGACGAGGAATAACATCTCCTTTTTCTGTCGCTGCCATTTTTGGGCACTCCGATGATGCAGTGGCTTGAGCATTGCTCTACACACCTCTGGGTTGTGGCTTCGAATCCAGTTCATACTGGTATTTGTGGGGTATGATTTCCTTGGCACACATTCCTTGCCCCTATGTCCCTTGTATGACCAGAGCCAGAGCTAAACAACTTGACTCATCTCTGTTACTGCCAATTTATAAATTTGCTAAATTATAAAAACAATTATATATATATATATATATATATATATATCCATATATATATATATATATATATATATATATATATATATATAGTTTTGATATAAATGTGTGTTTTGTTTTCTGTTCAGTATGACATTACCATTGTGGCCCATTCTGTTAATACAACTCTTTAATATTCATCTCCGTTTCAGATTGCCTGGTTGTCAGTGACAACTAATGAGAGAATGAACTTCAAACGATACAAGTACTTTCAGAAGAGCCAGAGAGGTTCTTACAGTAGTCCATTCGGGTAAGGTTTCTGGATCAGATAGCAGTGGTAATGAAACAGATCATCTATTTTAGTGCCTCCTAGTCTTGATATCTCTGTGTTATTGGCTTCCTATCACGTGCTGAAAATGGAGGTTACTATTTCTGTCAGTTTTGACTGAATGTTTACGCAAATGCTGTCATATCATGTGTATGGCTTGATTTGACAAAAGGTGATGTACTTTGGTGTGGGATCGCTGTTACATTTTATGTACTAAATGTATGGAGCCATGAAGTGGTTGAATAAGATTTGGCAGTTTTATTCATGTAACAACTGCGGTGACATTTTGTGACTTTTCATAAAAATCAAACAACTCTCAGTTATTGTGCTTGGCTTAGATCAGTGTTTATTCCTAATCACTTTGTTCTGCCCAAGGCTGCTCTCTCCAATATTTGTCATGGCATTCAACCTGCTACCCAATGGATAAAACTGGTCACTAATTAATATAGTCGACAAGCTGCTGAATGTTTAAAATGTTAATAAATCAAGTACTTAATCGCACTTAAAGATTGAACACCGAAATGTACATAAACTATTCAATAAATGAACAAATTAACTTATTTACTTGCAGCCATGGTGTCCTCCGCAACCTCATCAACCATTTCGAGTGTTCCTGCTTCGGTTTATTTCGTCCGGACGGGACGGATTGGATGAACAAATTTGACGTACATGACCAGGTCTACACGGCTCCGAGAAGCTTCCTGACCAATGCACGGGACAACTACCAATTTGTCTAAAGAAGAAGACTGTTAATCTCTTCCTTTTTTTAGCCTTTTCTTATTGTTCTTTTTACTAATTAAAGTGAAGCTGTTAAAATATTTTTTGTTATAAAAACAGCTGCATCGTTAAATGGCCATATTTCAGCATGTATATTTTTGTCATTGCTGTGTGATGTAGACGTTATTTTTATTTGTTTCCTTCAAACGCCACCAACTTGTGCTATCGTCGCTTACATTTATCCATTCAGTTAGAAGTTGGACGATTGTGAATGAACTCGAGAAGTTTCTATACGGCTGTATCAGTATCGATTTAATTTGTTCATCGGTTCAGCTAACTCTATTCGCCACTGTATTTATAATATGCCTATTATGTTCACCGATCTATGATTATGTTTGGTGAACGCGATGCTGAAAATAGAAATACATATTCACCATATCACGTAGGCTGGAAATATTTCAGATGGTCCAGGCACAGTTTGGGTTGATGTGCTGGAGTCTTCGGCTTAGCAAATGGGGGGGGGGGGGGAAGTACTGTAATTTTGGATTTTTCGTGTCACTTATTCTCTCTGTTTTTGCATCGTGAGAAACAAATAAATAATTAGATGCACATCTCTACAGCGATTGATGTCATAAATTAGTAAACTATAAAAATGACTTGTTCATCATCGTTCTCTGTAACTACATGGCTACGATATTAGATTCTTTTGCTTAAGGCGGTTGTTTATACACAGTCTATATCGTATCGTCGCCATCTGATCAGTCAGAACCGATATCTGGCAAGCTGTCCATTTGCTTAACCAATTTGGGTCGATTGTTCTTGTATATAAAAACACAACTTTTCTGAGCTGATGTAGATCAATTCTCTGATAAAATGTGAAGGAGGCAAAGAAACCTGGCTCCATAATTTTGTTTAATAAAATTCATCGTATGCTACAGAGTTGTTGGTCTTGATATGTGTTTTACTACCTTAGTCAAGGAAATGCTGCTGAATTAAAACATAGCAATGATTGTTGTTGTGTTTCCGCACAATTGTAATATTTTTTACAGAACTGTACTTGTACAAATGTACAATTATTGATAGATTATTGTTTAATTTATTAATTGATACAAATTTCAATATTTAACTTGAGGAGAATTAAGCTTGAAGCAGATATTATTGTTATTATTGTCTGTTGCCTCGATTCTGTTACTATAATTATTTATCCCTTTGTGTAGAATATTCTGACATTTAATATTTATCATTTTATCTTATTGGCGTGACTATGTGTTGATTTTTGTAGAATAAATAGAGCCATTCCTTGTTAGCTGAGCTTTAATTTAGTTTGTAGTATGACTGGGAAGAAGTAAGTAGTTCCTAGCCAAGTTTGTTGTGAAAATGTAGCTGAATGAATGGATAATTCGATGTATTCTATAATGACAAGTTAGGGGCTTAGAATACCATACTACCTACCCCCTGGGTTTTTCGCTTTTTCAACATTCTGTGCATATAAATATTTGGGTCTGATGAGTGAATTGTGGAATCATTAGATAAGAAATATAGTATCGCCTATCCGAGCATGTGTTCCATATTTGTAGCCACCCCCAGAAACAAACACACACATGCATGTCCCATGTGCTAGTAAACTCAATGCTAAAGAAATCAGTGATTTACTTCTCTCCTCACAACATAACGGGCCACACTCAGTTGCCTGTCGTGTATGCAGGCTGTCCAACAATTATACTTTTACTTACTTTTTTCTCTGCCCCTTTCCCACTTTTCTCCCAATTTTTCCTACTTTTTTGTTTTGCTTTGCCTCACATAATTTCAAAGTTACGTGAATTGCTGGGGAAATGTGCATATCACTTTTGTTATTATAAAACTCGACAATTATGGGAATTTTGACTTTGTGTTATCCTATATTTTACAATTTAGGTCGCCATACAATACCAACATATTAAATTTCTACCCTCAAAAGTTACTGTGAGACACAATTTAAGTACAACATGTACATGCTAGTGCAGTTCGCAAAGATGTAACTGATGGAACGTTACACAGACATGGCAAAATATGAGGGACTACCTGATTTTGCAAGCAAAATAAACAATAGGTCGACTGATATTTGTAACATTTACTGATACTATCAATGTAGGATCTTCTGCAGGTCGGTAACTTTGGGTTGGTTCTGCAGCAAGTTTCATAATGCTATTTGTCAGCAGATCTGGTACTGAAATGTTACTTTTGCCATGTCTATTGTACTCCTTCAACACTCAAATAAAGCTGAATGATGGAGTTGTAACAGTTAAGTAATATCTGAGAGTCTGTACATGTGTCTTGAAATTGTTGCCTTTGTTACAAGTTAGTTTTTATGTATTTTACACCCATATCAATTTTAATAACTTCCTGTGCCATTGTTTGAGTCTTAAGACATAATATTCGATTGTCAGCTCAAAAACGTCCAGATTATTCCTTATAAGCAGATGATATTAAATGTCATTAATTTATAATTGTTCACCTTTTTACATTAATAAGATCCAAACATCAGACTGTGGTGTTGTGAAACATTGTGATCAATCACATAATAAGCCATAGAGAGGTTCTATAAGGATCTTTATCATGAGTGTTCCAATGCGACTGCAGCTGTACAATAATAGCATTGCTTCCAGCATTTTCCAGTTTATACGATTTCTTATTTTAGGCCACTTATGACGTACATGTACTCTTGCTGATGGTTTGGTAGATTGGTGATGGACTGATAAGCATACCCTATTATAGCAACAACATTGTAAACATGCCAACTCATAATATGCCAAGAATCTTGGTTAAACAAAATGGACAAAAAGTGGATAATTAGTGGAATAGGTAGGTCCAAATTGTGTTTACAGTGCCTACTGCACTCTGTGCAACTTATCATTCCAAGTGAACAATACTGGTTTCCTTCAAGTTCCGAACCAGTCATCATGGATGAAACATACTGCGATCACCAAAGCCCGATTTGCAAGCACACAGAGACACTTTGAAAAAAGCGTCAGTGCATCAGCTAGTGCTGTTGGACAAGCTGGTGCTGCAGTTGCTACTTGGACTAACGCAATCCCCTCGACAAGGACTACTGCACATTCGAGTTGATGGTATTTGGTACAGACAACTTGCCAGTTAGAACAAACTGCCATTGCTGAAACATTGTGGACTCTCAAAATATGCGAGAGCAACTTCAGCCACCGCTTGTGTGATGGCATACCAGACTTATTCCGCAGGATGTTCCCATGTGAAGCGTCACTGCAGTTTTCAATTAGTGTCGTATCTGGTCGCCGATGGACTTATGCCATATTACAAGAGGGAGTTGGTCGATACGATCCGTAAAACTGAATGTGCAGTCACACTAAAGTATGATAAACTGTAAACGTCCAAAACCGCAAACAATGTGACATACTGCTCAGATATTGATTGATCTGCAGACAATAAGAAAATCTGTGTAATAATGTTCACAGCATTGATATTTGGCCACACAAAGGGTGCAGCTATTGCTACGGCCATCCAGTATGCAATGGAAATTGATGGATTCCAGTTACCTCTGAATCGAGTCAACAGTCGAATCCGATGGTCCCAATGTGAACCAAACTATTTGGAATCATTTTAATACCAAAATGGCTTATGGGGCTGTCCAAGGGCTTCTTCCAATTATTCCTTGTAATTTGCATATATTCCACAATGCATTTTGCAAAGGACCGAATACCGTTGGACATGATGCCAAACAGTATGTGATATATTCTACTACTTGAAGGCATCGCCTTGCCACAAAGAGGACTATTTTGCCTGGGACTGGATAAGCAAACCATCAAACACGTAGAGAGCAGGTCGCTCACCATCATTCCAGCTGCAGACCGTTTAATTGCTCGGTGGAACGCAGTACAGAAATACTTTCCGGTGGATGTGCCAAAGATAGCAAGGAAATCAAAAGCCTTGAAGATGCTGAGATCAAAACAACAGGAAGGGCCCACGATGGACATAGACAAGTGCTACCATATTTCAACCAAGTACCTGACTAACCACCTCCCCATTGACAATGAGCTGCTCCGTGATCTAGCTGCTCTCCATCCACTCATGCACAAAGAAGATCAGACATCTCAGACAATACGCATGACTGCAAAGAAACTACCACAGATCATCAGACGGGATGACGTAGACAGATTAACAGATGAATGGGATATGTACCATGCCAGAAGATCCCAGAGGACTGGTACATCATTGACCATAAACATGGATCCATCATCTACAAAAGAGTTGACCACTACTGGGAAGATTATTTGAGACGACAAACTCAACTGGCTCACTACGTTATTATGTTCTAGAAAATCTTGTGATGGCTATAATGTGCCTTGCCCACGACAATATTGAAGTCGAAAAGAGGTCTGTCTGAGAACATTTACGTACTAACAAGTGAGCAAACTCGGCTGTCTGATGAGTGCATCAGTGCCATCAGATTAACAAAAGATGCCACCACAGTGATAGGATCAGGACACGCGCACAAAAAATGTCAATCACATCTTACTTCATGCATTATAACGGCATGTTTATGATGTGTACAGTACGCGTATTGAAGAAGAAAATGCAAGAAAAGAGCAGCAGAGCTAACATAAGGATAAAAAGTCAAGGATAATCAAGAAACGCGGTTTGCACTAAACGTACTGGCATCCAGGAAGAGGTATCATTCAGAAACGGATAACATTACCACAAAGGAACAGGTAGCTCAAGAAGAAGAGTTGCGTATGGCATAATGCCTCCTCCATGAACCAAATCGGAGACTACAAGATGTCACCAAAAATAAGAACCTCGGTAAAATGACTGTTGTGCAAGGACTATTAGATGTTGCATCCAAAAATAATGGCAACTGCAAAGAAGAAACCGGAAGAATGTAGAAAGGAATAGCAGGTATAGTTGATGCTAAAAGGCAAAAGGTGACGCATCACCTTTCATCTGATCTTTAAAACAATAAGTAATGTGATCATGGTGTTTATATGCGGAATATGTTAAATTAGGTGTTATCTGTTAGTTTTAAATAGATAAGGATGATTACTCTTCACGTAAATGGTTTGTTTTGTATGATGCTTCTCTGTTATGTTTTGTTTGCGTAACTGTATAATTAAACCGGTGAGGGCTGTGAGACTAAGATACTAATAACTGGTGGTAATCTATACTGTAAATACTGTTATTATGTTACTTTGTCTTTTTAAATAAGCTTGGTGCGATGCTCCTGAACCTCAATAACAGAGCAAATAGTTACCTTTTAAAGTAAAAGTTGTGTCGTTAGTAGTTTTATATTGTAAGCGTTCTCGATATTCTGTCATCATAAATTTTCTGTCATATACATACATCGTTTTCTTAGTCGGGGATAAAGGTCTCCCTTTCATTTATGCTTTCTACTGCCCTCCCTCTCTCTGAAATCCCTCCCTGCCTTTCGTCTTCCTCATTTCCCCAGTTTTCACTTTTCCTTGCACCTTCTATTTACTTGTACCCACACTCTATCTCTATCTGCCCGTCTATCCACGAGTCTGCCTCCCTCTATCCACCGATCTCCCTCATGCCTCTCCTTGCTGATTTATCTACCCTCTTTATATTTCAGCTCTGCCTCCTCTTCCCGTGTACCTCGTCCGTGCCATCCTTCCAGACATAGACACATTTCATCCTCACTCTTACCAGTTCCATCACCTCTCGCATCATTCTCTCTCTCTCTCTCTCTCTCTCTCTCTCTCTCTCTCTCTCTCTCTCTCTCTCTCTCTCTCTTTCAACCAACACCTCTGAATCTTTCTCACTTTCATTATCTCCTCATATCCTGACGGTACTCATAAATAATCCGTCCCATAACATTGGTGAGATGGGGGAAAGCTAGCTTTATTATATTTAATCTATTAAATGATAATTAGCATATTCATTCTGAACTTTATGACATATACATTTCAACTTCTAACTATACTAATAAATGAATAACTATATGCATGATTTACCATCTGATTTCAACTTCTAACTATACTAATAAATGAATAACTATATGCATGATTTACCATCTGATTTCATATTTATATGGTTACATGTCTCCTCTTAGTTAAAAATAATATCTCGCTTTTTTAAAGCATGAGGACATTTGTCACTTAAGTTTTCATATTTAGCTCAAACCCTGTAGGCATCTATCTGACTCGGGGTCAAATTTGTATTGTTCGATCGCGAGCACACATATTTCATAAAATGCACACTTTATTTATTCATCTATGCCCAAAAGGAATTGTCACAGTAGTTTTATCCCTGGTGCTGTAATAAAAGAACTTTTTTTCTCACATATGTGATCATGATTTTCCTCCTTAACTGTCTATACATAACCATAAATGAACTGAAAATGGACGTTTGGAATTTCTGTCGCTTTAATATCTTGTATTTGAAAATAAGGCCTAGTAATACTGTAATACTGGTCAAATACAGTAAAATTTGTTCCATGATAGCTGTTGCATCATCTTATGAATGCTTTGGAGAGTGTTGAGGGATATAAAATAAGGCCAAATTGAACAGTGGGCATCCTTCCTCCATTATGGAGTTTGCCGACAGTAGGCTGTCCTTAAGGGCATGTATTCATAAAACTCAAACCATCTGTTGAATAGGCGTTCATTATAGGTAGGATCTTATTGGAGAGTAGACGTTCTATAGATGAAGTACAGTAACTCTTAAATGTGACCATTGTCTAAGATTCATGTTATTTTGGATACAAAAATACTATATACAGATACACACTGAGCACCACATAAAATGTTGACGTTTATTCTTAATACTATCACTTTTTGATTGTACACCTGCATTTATCCTCTATTAACACGAATCATGTTGTTACACGCGCTGTTTCAGCCCTACTTCTGTCCCATTTTATTCTTGTATTTTCCTACTTTTCTCCCACTTCTTTCTAAATCTTCAGCCCTACATTCTGCTACTCTTTTACAAAGGTCTGCTAGAAAGCCTACGTATGATGTAAACATACCAAATATACAACAAGCCATAGTGGGATTACAGAGTGAAAGATAGATTTGCAATATGTGATAGGAATGATGTCAATCTCTAATGGCTTATTGATCTCTATAACGAGGAAAAGAATTGAGCCGTGAATGATTACTTATGCCTTTATTTAGCATAAGCATTGCAACATATGGCCAAAGGGCTACACCAGAGGAGAATAAGATCATCATGGTGAACCATTTTATTGATAGATATAAGAACCCGTGTCTTCCCGAAGACACGAGTAAGACAGATTGTGTTTTGTTGTTATTATGTAATCAGTTAAATACATACATTTAAATTGCTGTATACTTGAGTGAATACGTGAAAGCATTAATACTACTGTATTTATATTCCAAAGATTTATTAACAGTATAACAACCATCATAGGTTTATATTGAGTTTAGAACAACTGCTGAAGTTTAATTATGGAAACTAAACGAGGAAAAAAGCTGCTTTAGACCACAGGAAGGACGTCTAAAGATAGAAAATGGAAACTGAAACTTTATTAAAGATGATAAATAACAATCGTCATTTTCGTGTGAGCCAAGTAGTGGATGATATGTTCCGATTAATGATTAACTTCCAATAATATATGAAACGTTGATATATATATATATATATATATATATATATATATATATATATATATATATATATACTGGTTGAAGTATTACTGATGACTCGCGACAATGGCAAGTGATATCACAATTATAAACGTCCACTCAAAGTATTGTTTTGTTTTTTCAATTGAGATCAGAACATCCTCTCGGACAGACAAGTAATCTTAAAGGTAGCGTTCATGTTTTCGATTATATAGTGGCAGATTCTAGTTTATAACCCGCCCACGGCCTGGTATAGATCCCCCAAAATGAGTCGGCCTATTGGCTCCGTAACATACAAGGTGAGGGAACACCTTTTGTCGTGTATTTAAGTCAAAGAGCTATCACGGTTAAAACTTCGGTGTTGACAAGTGGTCGGTTTTGATCAAGTCGTGTGTATGTCTCCATATCGAGGCTGGATTACGAACACGGTTCAGCGCTAATACTATTACATGGATTAGTACATGTGACTGAATGCAATACAGTATACAAGGGCTCGATGAACATAATTAGTTAACAATAATAACAATTACAATAAATTAAAGATTAGATAAGTTTAGGCTAATTTATTTATGGTTATCCGTACTCCACAGATTAGCTTCAATGTACGACTCTGATGGTATTTAGCATTCACAGACAGGTCAATTCCTACACGTGTACATCTGATATAGTACAAAAATAGCATTATACGGAATTTCCGCAAAATTTGAAAATGCCATATGTATAACACGTATTAGATGTACTAATTTTTAGAAAATAAAGTCCTAACGATATATATATATATATATATATATATATATATATATATATATATATATATATATATATATATATATAGCTGTGATTTTAATGTTTTCTTGAATAAAATGTTAGGACGTATATGGGCTTCACCTTTGTTTTGCGGTGTGATTTCGATGAAGCGATTTCGAATACAACTTCTCCCCCCAATTTCTCCAATATAACTCGTAACCATGGTAATGAAGAGGATATTTCTATATCATTTGTCTCAGAAGTCAACACGAAAAAATGTCGCTTTCAAAGCTTGTGTTGTTTCACGTTACTAACAATATTACTTGTAGTTTTTATAAGTATGCAATCATACATTTATAATATTTTAATCGTGAACGTCAAGATGTACATGTGACGTTTCTTCAATGTATTGTTGTGACGAGGTTTAATGGACTATGCACAAATTAAAAATATTATCCATGCAATAAAAATATGATTTCAAGCATTTGAAACGTTTCTTTACGCAATAAACGAATATCGCCGCAGTGTATCCGTAATTAAATCATCGAAATGCACCATGGTGAGCAGATACAAATTTATGCTGAACCATTTATCGATGATCAAAGGCGCAGAAAATAATATCAGCCATACCCCCCACCACACCCTATCAAGCCGTGATAGCGCAGTTAGTTAGAGCGTATGACTCGTAGCCGAAGGATCGCGTGTTCGAGGCTCAGTGAGCTGCAATGTTGTCATGTGGCGACTGGTTCAGTCATCCATAAAAATGAGAACCTGACAGGACGTGATGGCTATGTATTTGAGTAACGCTTTGCGCCTTTAATGGCAGCATGCGTTGTATGCTCCCTCGCGAGTTGAGATGTGTGCTGGATTGGAACAGGACTGAGCCAGGGACAATAATACTGTAAAGTATCTTCAAGTAGCCATCTAGCTGAATAGGATGCTATATAAATGTCACATATTACTATTATTATTATTATTATTATTATTATTACAAATTCAAAATCCTGTGTTTACGTATATTTTAAGAGAGAGTAAAGACTAGTTTTTACTAAACCAGGCCTTCTGAGAAGAAGTTTAACTTCATGTGATACCAAACTAGACAGATATAATCTAGAATGTTGGTTATAATTAACTAAAAATTAAACACTTCCTGGCTGGTGAAGATCCACCACAGTATGTCCGTTGCTCGAAATTTGATAGTGGATCACGTCTTCGTATGTTGTTCTCAATGACACCGAATTGAACGTTATCACAAAATGATTGTTCAAAATCGGATTAGACCGTTTCTAACATATTCCTTTAAACGTAAATCAGGATTGCATTTTTTTAACTTTCGAGAACCATCAACATTCAATATAAATTAAGAGAAACTGGTCATTTATCTGTAATCAGCCAGCTCTTAGTGTTTCGGGTCGCCCATCGTTAATGCCTAAATATTTTTAATTTAAGAAGCTGATGTTGGAGTCCTTTCATTTTTATATAAAACACATGACAATTGTACGTACATCTTGGTTGGTTGATTGATTGGTTTGCTTGGCCTCTCAACTGGCGCAAAACCTGAGACGTATAATCGAGGAGCTACTCCTTAGTGAAACATCCCCCACACACAGGTACGAGTCAGATTCGAACCCACATCCTGGACTTTGGCAGCGCAATGTTCTAACCGTTGTGCTATCAGCATGCCGTGTACTGATATCTATTTAAACTGTTTGGCTTGTTTTTCTTCTTCTTATAATGTTCAGTCTTATAATATTTTCTCTTTAATATATCATATTTATAAATTTATTAGCTGCGCATTATTTCTAACCGCTAGTTATCACTTTTCTTTCTACATTTTTATCATGAATGGCTTAATTCGTTTTTTTATTAATTGCGTGTTCGTTCGTTCTTCTTTCTACACTTCAAACGTGTATCGTTTTTACGTAATTTGGTCTCTAGAATTTATACACAACGTATTTATTTTTGTATATTTAGGTTCTTCTGTAATTACCGTTCTAGGAAATCGAATGGTGTAATTTATATCGACTTGTTGTTAAATCCTATCAACACTCACTAATTGACAAACTAAGCTTGGCAGGTCTACTTGTGCGTTAATTTCCGGTTTTGTCGAACAAACGGCAGAAATAATTTCCTTCTTGTCTGATTACATAATGGAGGAAGAACAATAGATGACGGATTCCATTGAAGACAGCTTTATCTTGTTTGTGGTCAAGTGACGTATAGGTTTAGAGGGAAACAAAGGAAAGCATCATTTAGATAGCAGATGTTATTATATAACTTTATGCATATTGAACCAGTGCATATGCGCGTGCGTGTGTGCGTGCGTGTATGTGTGCGCGCGCACGTGTGTGTGTGTGTGTGTGTGTGTGTGTGTGTGTGTGTGTGTGTGTGTGTGTGAACTAGGAGCTTGACCATCATTCAGATAGGGACGTGACTGTCATGATCAAAGAAGGATCAATCTATACTTTGTATACTCTCCTTGGACTAAAGATTATAAAACCATTCTTTGGCATCTAGAGTTTATACTAAAACACTCTCTGAAAACAAACCATTATCTGTCTCTATTAACAATAACTTCTGAAATCAATACTGTTAAAGCTATCTTTAGACTAGTTTTAGTAATCCTAGATCTCCTCGAATCAGTCATTTCCAATTCCACATAAAATTTATAAATTCCAATTCCATTTTTTTCCGACTCAAGTTCTTGACCATTTTGATTCTGGTATATCCGTAACATCACATGTAAGCGTTAACGTTGTAAAAATGGTAAATTAATTTGTGGATTTATTTTTTTGTAGGAAACTTCAATTCTAATTCCAATTCAAAATCTCTCATTCCAATTCCTTTCTTTAAATAAGCAATTCCAATTCCGGAATTGAATTGACCCCCATGTCTGCCTTGAATGCTGTTTCATAATGTTACGATATCATACCTCATATATGGGTATTTCTCCCGCTAGTCTTATTTTCCCAGGTTGTATAAATTCTAGTCAATCTTCATCCACTGCTGATGGCCTCGTCACTACGATTTATGTTATACAATGATAATTTTTAAAAGCCACGGTCTAACGAGTTAAACGTTAGTTAAACGTTTAACAAAATCTTCTTAAATATTATTGTTGTATTTAGCTTGTACTGTTCTTGTTTATAGTATGTTGTATGTACTTTTATCCTGTATTTTCTCCATTCTATGGAGGTTGAATAAAATAATAATAATAAAAATAATAATAATAATAATAATAATAATAATAATAATCACTACTATGAAGCAACCCCTTTTTTCAATCTTTCGAAAAACATCTGCCTGCATCTGGAAATTTATGCCAAGCGAAGGATGTTTACTTTTTCCCCTCTCCTATGTATGATATCCATCAAGCAGTTTATTTATCAGCACTTCTTCGGAAGTTTAAAATTGGAAACTAGAAAAGGCTGTCATCGTTATTGAGGCGGTACTTGTTAAAGAAAAACGAAAGACTGTCATAACCTGTCATGCATGACTGTACTTGTTGCCCATAACTAAAGATAAGTTAGTACCATTTAAACAGTTCAATGATAAGACCCAGAGTGTGTTTGCACCTGACACCGTTTGGTCAAATCGGTACACTAGCAAAAGGAAAGCTCTATTGAGTGCCACGAGATCTGACATTCACTGGAGGATTAAGTGTCCTAATCCTTCAAGATTTTATTAACTGTTGAACTTAATAACCTCGATATTATATCTTAGATTACAACTGTAATGTGAAGGAACATTTGGTATTAAAGTTGATCTCACGTAATGAAGTATCCAGGAGAGTGTCGTCTTAAGTACATATTATCTGTTGGAATAATATTCGTGTCACGCTACACTAGTCTTTATAACATCCTATCGAGTGGCGTCTTCTTTACATTCTGTAGGGAGCGCGCAAGGGAAATATCCTGCTACCAGCCAAATAAGTAACAAAGTCACGAAAGGTCGGTTCCCTAACCTTAACCCTAACCCTCTAATCCGAGCATGCGCAGTTAAGCAATAAGTAACAAACTCACGAAAGGTCTGTTCCACGGGCTCACTACATGCATGCTAACAGTCCTAACCCTAACCCTAAACCTAACCCTAACCCTCTAATCCGAGCATGCGCAGTTGACCAATATCCCGATTTGGGCGGTAGCAGGATTATTCCCATGATCTCTCTCTGTAGACAGTCAGTCACCTCATTTACCATTGGTAGTAGAACAGTCTAAAACAATGGCGTCTGAGATTATGATTCGTTGTTTATATATTTTCCTGGCAGAGAAACCTGTGTTAGCTCGACAAATGGTAGCCTTCATCATAAAAGTTGCTAGAGAAATGAAAAATACAGATAATTATTGTTTGACAGTTAGACAGACTGACATTATGTCAAACAGACAGGCAGGAAGCTAGCCAGCCAGCCAGACAGATAGACAGATATAATGATAGTTTATCATGTAGACATCTATATAATCAAATGGTTATCACTAACTCTGGGAACTTTATCATTCTACTTGAGTTCAGGGAACCAGTCTCTATATAACAGATTTATTATTAAATATTATATTACATGAAATGTACCTTGGACACTAAAGGATTACAAAACTTAACAAAAGGACAAATAGGTCATATCAGAAATACTACTACTGCCACTACTGCTGCTGCTACTACTACTACTACTACTACTAGAGAGAGATTCCCCTTTATTGATTGTATCCATGGTATTGTTATTTATCAATTATAAGCTTCAAACCATCTATCACGAATCCTGAAAATGTTTGATTAGTTCAACGTAGACGAACTATCTGATTGATGATGACAGAGCTCAACATCCAGGAAGAGAGAGAAGGGGGGGGAGAATGAGAGGGAGGGAGAGAGAGAGTGAGATAGAGAGAGGGGGGGAAGAAGCGGGAGAGAGAGAGAGAGAGAGGGAGAGAGAGAGGGGGGAGAGGGGAGAGAGAGAAAGAGAGAGAGAGAGATAGATAGATAGATAGATAGATAGATAGATAGATAGAGAGAGAGAGAGAGAGAGAGAGAGAGAGAGAGAGAGTCAGCCGGTTGTATCCAATCAGCTCGATTAAGCTATATAGGAGATGATAAAAAGGTAGATATCGTATCCATCTATATATCTATATCTAGAGATCCGAACAGGTAGTTATCCTATCACCAAGACGATAGTCTGTTGACGTCGTAGCTACGGTAACGGCGGTAGATTGACTCATCGACGAGTTATCTAAGTAGTGTGAGTCAATCTTCAACAGAGAATGGAACACCTTGTGACCCGGCCGTGACACGTGACCGTCACTTCGGCGGTGACCGTGCCTCGTCAGACACCAACCAGACAGCTCCCGCATCGCTCGCCGGAAGGTGGCGTTCATGACGCAATAGAGGACAAAGTTGAAGGCGTAGTTTGCGATCTGGAGCATATTGACGACGATTCGAGCTATCAACACGGACTCGTTGTTCCGGATCTCAATTAGTGGAGCGACATACGTAAAGAAGTCAAGTAGCGAATCCGGATAGACTAGTACGATAAACATGATGATTAAGGCGATTAGCGTTCTCGTCAACCGATTACTACTTCCGGTCTGGCGTCTCACCGAAATCGCGCTCTGGATCACGTGATGTCGGTGTAGACGTCGGGAGGCGTGCAGCGCCATTACCAACCGCGTGTTGAAGTAGATCAGGAGAATCCCGGGAATGAAGATCGCGAAGAATGCCCGGATCCAGGAATATATCACTCCACGTGTGTTCCCGTGACTGAACGGGCCGAGGTCGATCAGCATCGTCACGTGACCGTCTTGCTCGTAGAGCGGTATCGCCCTCTGGACGAGGAACTGCGGCACGTTGACCAAGACACAGACGAGACAGATGACACCGATAGAGATAAATATCGTCTTACGCGTGATCAGATAACGCGACTTTAACGGATGACAGACGCCGAGGTATCGTAAACCGGCCGTGATAACAATAAGCCACGTACTCGTTAGGCTGAATGTCGTAATTAAGCCGGTACTGTACAAATTGTAGAAGAGATGAAAACTTCGGGCTGGCAGTATCAGCGACCCGTCGGGGACAAAGGCCAAAGGTAGAACGGAGATGTTAAATAACAAGTCAGATACTGCCATCGTGATGAAGCCGGCGTGTACTACCTTCTCTGGAGTAGATACAGTCCGGCGGACACGGTATCTGGTCAGGATGATCAGGATCAACGCGTTGCCGATGATACCCGAAACAGCAGACCGTTGGTAGAACGTACGACCATCGCCAATTTGCTGATGTAGCGCGAAATGACATAATCCTGATCGTAGTGACTTTTGTTGCCTTGATTACCGATATGACATCCGGTAGACGCGATGACGTCATCAGTGGATGTTTCTGTCGTAAATCCCATGATGTGATCTGTTGAGTCCTGAAAATTATAGAGCCATTAACAGATAACAAAATAACTAAACGTTTGATTGTTTGCTTGTTTTGTTGATTAAGAGGAGAGGGTTGTTTTGCATAATACACGTAGGTATAAATATATCCCAATGATTGATTGTTCCAGTAAACAGATCTAGAAGAAGAAGACAGAAGATGATACATGAAAATAAAACTCAAAAAAGAAGAAAGATAATGTTCAGAAGAAAATATGTAAATAGATTAATGGATCTTTCGTGATTATTAAAGGAACTAAGATGGCAACCTTTAGTTACCATCTTCTTTATCACTAGTGAATATATACTTTTGTAATCAATTAAATCGTTAGTTAATTAGACTGTAAATTGTAATCGTATCTATATTAAATTATATATTAAACGATATTTTAAAATAGAAGACGTTTGATTCACATATTTTCTGGGGATAAAACGCCATTTATACAAAAAATCGTGCTGATACTTTTTGTGAAAGGAATACGACTAACATTTCTTCGCAAAAGCAATCTTAGATCATCTTCAGACAGTGAATCCTCTCAAAGTGCAAGACAATAACAATGGAAGTGTGACTCAGGAACTGAAGAAGCCACACAATGATTGTAGCACTGAATATGGCTTTCGTCTAGAAAATAAAACGATTTGTTTTAAGTATAATTAGATATTGGATTGTTGGCGAAAAACATGGACACCCTTAATATAAAACAAAACTAGCAATTATTACCATCAAATTACCATGGAAACCCTTAATATAAAACAAAACTAGCAATTATTACGCATCAAACTTAATAAAAACAAACTAGATATTACCATCAAATTACCATGGAAACCCTTAATATAAAACAAAACTAGCAATTATTACCATCAAATTACCATGGAAACCCTTAATATAAAACAAAACTAGCAATTATTACCATCAAATTACCATGGAAACCCTTAATATAAAACAAAACGAGCAATTATTACCATCAAATTACCATGGAAACCCTTAATATAAAACAAAACTAGCAATTATTACCATCAAATTACCATGGAAACCCTTAATATAAAACAAAACTAGCAATTATTACCATCAAATTACCATGGAAACCCTTAATATAAAACAAAACTAGCAATTATTACCATCAAATTACCATGGAAACCCTTAATATAAAACAAAACTAGCAATTATTACCATTACCATGAAACCCTTAATATAAAACAAAACTAGCAATTATTACCATCAAATTACCATGGAAACCCTTAATATAAAACAAAACTAGCAATTATTACCATCAAAACAACATTTTGGACAAAACAACGAGAGACAGTGTATTGCTATCTTTGTCATTCTCGATAACCATCGCAAATGTTTAATCTAGTTTAGATTGCCAATAATTTAATAATATTAATAATAATAAAGCAAGGAATACGGATTGAATTATTTGTATGTTTTAGTGGTACTTACTTAAATAATAATCTTAAAGTAATAATGTTAGTCATTATCGGGATATCAGAGGAATATAAAAAGTACAAAAGTCAACAATTAAAAAGTGACGTGACGTGAAAAACAGACAGACGTACAGGGAAGACAGAGAGAAGGACAAGTTGAAAAACAGGCGGATTGATATATAGACAGGCAGGCGGGCAGGCCTACACACAGAAAGGGAAGTAGATGGGGTTACAGACATACATACCAACCTACAGATAGATGGACACATATCCAAACATAATGAGAAACTGATGCGATAATCATATTTATTTATAGTAATCACAACAAAATATATGTCAACATATCATCTGATATATTATCTCACAGTAAGTGATCACTACCTGTCTAATTGAGAAGTATTCACTATCTGTCTAATAGTTATATGATCACTACCTGTCTAATATGTAGATGACCTGATATGATTTAGGGCGCCAATTTGTTACACTTTGACATTACCCTCCCATAAGACAAAGATTTCCCTTTAAAAAGTTAGCTATGTTACGTGACAAAAGATGAGGTCAGATTGTCACCCAAACAGGTTTTACAACATAAAATATATTATTTTAACTTTGACTTTGACTGAAACAAAACTGATCTGAACACTTTTGGCAAAGGAAAATGACTATACCAGAGTTAGTTAATCATTTAATTAATTGCTATTCAAATAAATAGTTAACGCTGAGAAAAATTGCTAAAATATCAAATTAAATCACTTTGTTGTCTTATCCTAGTATCCATTATTCTGTAAACACAATATACCCTTATCCGTAATTTTTTGGCGAATTTGTAATTAATATTATGCTAATACAGTAGACGTGATTATAGAGCGTTCTATTTTAAAACTGTGGTATAATTAAATTTAGCCCCTTTAAATATGAAGTGAATGTTTAGATTACAGCAGTTCACGAATAAATCCTTCCTTAACCGACGCGATGCCTTGCCTTGATGAATGTCATCAACTGATATAGTTATTTATTATTGGTCATATCTTTATATTTCCAGGAGGGAATATGAAGGAACGATCGGGTACGGGGATGGAGGGTAGTGTAACTGCTGTCATCTGATATTCATCCTCATTTATTATGTTACTAATAAGTGATTGACGACGATATGCTGAAGTTGACCATAGTTAGCCAACAACAACAACAATTATTATTATTACAATAATAATAATAATAATAATAATAATTATAATTATTATTATTATTATTATTATTATTATTAGCTATATTCAAAATAAATTAAACGATATGATGATGATGATGATGATGATGATGATGATGATGATGAAACAAAACCCAGCAAAAATAACATCATCAGGACCATAACATTAAGCATTAATTTAAGAATCTTTGATGACTTTCATATAACTTGCAGTAAACAGACATCATAAAATATCTCATTTAAAGTATTACCTTTGTGATCAGTCCATTGTAAACTGACAATTAAAGTTTACCGGAAATATACATTATGAACATTATAAACGAACTAGAAATATCTCCTCATTTTGACCAGAAGCTGATGATTTTAAGTATTTTAAAGACATAATATGTCGTCTGTTCCATAAACAGCGAACAAAAGTCAAAATTGTGTTATTTCGTGCTGGCGCATCTCTATTGTCTAATTGTTAATATGATTGGCTACTATTCTCTAGTATCTGGGTTCAAATAATCCGTGTCTGGATATACTTAGAGGGTGTTTCATTTTACACTCTGGTTCAATACATTTGGATTTGCTCAATCGATTTAGTCTACTGTGAATACAAAATGACCATAAAATAAAAACATTTAATTTGACATTCTGTAATTGTGTTATGTATTTTTTGGTGACATCCATCACATGATACAGCTGATAGAGTGTTGATATAACTAATAAAAAGGCATACGACGATGATACATTGCTGGTGAATAACTAAATGTTGTTAAAAAGAAGCAATAATATACAGAAAATACTATTATTATTAGTATGTCAGTAATCTGTCACATGTCTATAAATATATTTGATTGACGTAAAGCGAGCGTCATATCTCATTAGAGGAAGATGACAGATCGACGATATAGTAATAAGTCGTCTGACTAGATTTTAGCTACAGATACTCGCATCGAAACGATATTTATTTGGGTCAATCTCATACTCTCATGGGCACCATTGGTCCACCATAACGCCTAATGTGAATTAAGACCGTTATTGGTAGTAGTTATGTTGTGAATACAGAATAAAGGGGGTGGAGTATGGGTTTGACTGGTACCAGAGCCAGTATATTGTTGACCATCTTACCGTATAACGATTACGAAGCTTTGATCTCTCATTTATTGATTACGTCACATTCACATTAGTTTACGACGGTTCCGTTAATACCAACTGGGGATTCCAACTTTAATAAGAAATGTGTCCATTGTGGCGCATGCGCATACTTTGTTTGTGACAAGGTGATCTGGGGACAAGTTCATGGCTTATTATGCGGTCCGACTTAAAGGAATCCATGTGACAAAATATAAGGTCAGCGAATTTTCTCTATCACGTAATAGTTAAAAACCTTTCAGGTTTTTTACGACGATCTTTATGGTGGCTAAGACCGTGCACCAAAGTAATGTGTTATCTGTGTTGGTGACATATTTATGTCTGGATTAGGAGAGCCAAAGAAGTTATAGGAAGCGACAGAGATATATAGATGAGTGATTATACGGGGTCGCCAATAAGTCACCTGACCATTAAAAGATTGAATGATCCCTTTTTTCAATTATATAAATATTAATTTTTGTTACCGATTTTGAAAATCCATTTTTCCAAAATCTATTCTGGGAAGAATCACGATGGAAGAAGGTATACAAATTTCCTAAATTGCGCTCCATTATTCTAATGCCAGGTGGCCTCCCAACAATTAGCGATAATTCAATTGATTCAACATTTCCAGCAACAAGGGTCTGGCCTTGAGCTACATTAAGTATCGGGTGTATGTCAATAAGTCCTGGACCACCAACCAGCTTAAAGACAATATTCGGGACGAAATCTAGAGCCGACACATTACAAACTCGTATTGAAAATGTCTCAGAAAGAACTCCATGCTTATGAAGAGGAAATAAGCCTGAAGCATGATGACGTCAAAAACCAAAACAAACCAGCAGCGCTTTGCATTGTGGGATTTATAGGGGGTCCGCTGAGCGATAATACCGTGATAATTCCGCCATTTTAACCTTAAATGTCAATGTTCCGGATCTGTTATAATCATGCCAAAACTAACTATATATATATAGATAGATAGATAGATAGATAGATAGATAGATAGATAGATAGATAGATAAATAGATAGATAGATAGATAGATAGATAGAATGGGCAAAACCACCTGTGGGGGTAATGAAGCGAAGTCAAAGATGAAACACACTTCAGATATGCCCACGCCGAGATTGGAACTCAACTGGGAGTTATCTGTGACCCAACACGCTACCGTTAGACCACGGAGGCGCTTCTAGATAAATAGATAGATAGATAGATAGATAGATAGATAGATAGATAGATAGATAGATTGATATATTGTTTATGTGTATGTTTGTGTGTCTGCGAGTGCGATATATATATATATATATATATATATATATATATATATATATATATATATATATATAGTTTTCATTGGAGATGAGAATGACAGAAACAGAAAACAGACAGAAGGATGAGGAAGATAATATCCAAATATTCTTACATGTATTACCTCAGGTAGTTGTTTACGATAATTTCAGTTATTTGCTATTAACTGGTCACTTCCTAAGACATACAATGACACAACAAATAATTTTAGCCAGAAATATACACCAAAGCTCTACCGATATAGAACTAAAGTTAGCTAAATTAAATCGTGAAGTTACTAGAAAAGAAAACAGGTAAGAGCTTACCTGATATTAAAAGTTATCCCCTTTAATTTTAATTTCCAGTATAAATTACGCATTTTACACGCTCCATAACAGTTTCAATTATCACCATCGACAATATTCCAAATGCATCCATCTTGACGAAAATATCAATCGACAATTTGCTGGATAACTATTTAGTTAACTGGACGACACACTGACACCATACACGACGAAGAAGATAGCGGTATGTCTAAGGGATGACCTCCATTGTCTCTTCGATGTTCTCCTTCGATGTTAGACCTTCTCACAGAACCATCGATCGTCGGATAACGACTTCTGATCATCACACAATCACCAATCATCAGTCTGATCACCGCCTGTGACGTATCTGTAGCTGACTCCGGCCACCAGACTGACGCCTAGTTCAGTCGATGACAGGAACTAAGATCGGTCAACGACGATCTTTGGCCAATAATGGCTGGCTTGGCTTCTGTCGTTAGTCCGATAAAAACTTCCGTTCCCCGGGAGTTGTCCTCTTAATTTCAGTCTAAGACGTGAGACAACCGGAATTCGGTACATCGTAGTGACGCTTTAAGGCGATCATAACGAGCAATATACACATAAAGGTAACAAACTATACGAGCATAGAGAGACATTAATTAGATGAATATGTATACTTGCTGTTGGTGAATGATGGTGTGTGTTCGTCGGTGGGAGGTAGGTACGAAGGTTTAACGCCATGAAAGCCACAAGTCGTATGTTATTAAGTGAAATATATCACAATATAACACAATAAATACAATATAACACAATAAAACACAATAAATACAATAAACACAATATAACACAATAAATACAATAAACACAATATAACACAATACATACAATAAACACAATATAACACAATAAATACAATAAACACAATAAATACAATAAACACAATATAACACAATAAATACAATAAACACAATATAACACAATACATACAATAAACACAATATAAAACAATAAACACAATATAACACAATATAACACAATAAATACAATAAACACAATATAACACAATAAATACGATAAACACAATATAACACATTAAAATCTGGTCATCTTATTCTACTTTTATGACAATAAAATATTGTTAATTTATTAGTGATTAATAGTTAGTCGTGTTTCTAGTTAATGCTTTAATTATTCATGTTAGTGTATCTCTACCATGCACTGTGTCTCGTAACTCAAGATTGATTGCCCTGTGATATAATTCACAAGCTGAAAGCTGCATTAGGGGTCTTAGTTATGTTATACAGTGAGAATCCGTTAATCCGGACATGGTTTATCCAGCAAATCCACCTTCCGACACAGTATTATCTGTGACGGATTTAACTCCATTATAAATGACTCTTTAATCCGGCAAAATCGCGTTCCGCGTTCCGACACTTCATTTCGCCAATAGAATGTGACATTTCAATGTAAAATGACTTCGATAATCCGACAACACGAAAATTGTTGCTAAATATTTCCGCAAGTTCAGTCATGCAAGACACACCAACATATTGTCAGTAATGGTTCATTAACTTGCCCACCCGCGATAATTGCTATATCGTAACAAATTACGACCATCCGTCACCATACACACCGACAGACAATACTTCCATTGTCTGTGGCTATCTCATAACCAATCATAATCATTCATGGCTAATTACAAACACAAATGTGTGATATTTCCAATGATCCGACCATGAGTTAATCTGTGACACAGGTATTTCTTTATCAGGCCTTATAGTTAACAAACATCAAAATGATCAATGGCATGTTTTTACGATCTAAAGTTGTGTTACACGGACTACCGGTATGTTAAGGACTCGACATTCGGACATTCTCGTTTATCCGACATATTATCATGAGTCAAACCTTGTCAAATTAACGGATTCTTACTGTATATATATATATATATATATATATATATATATATATATATATATATATATATATATATATATATATAAAAACGCCATGTTTGCTATTGGCAGCCCCTTAATGTAAGACAATACAGCAGAAAATAATATTCTTTCTTCCTTTTATTATTGACAATAGATGTGATTGTTGACATTTCTATTTCGATGATCAGTCGTGATTGCAAAATAACAAAGAATGAAATCAAAAGGCGGAAATTACTTTTTACATATATTACTAGAGAAAATAGACAACATGAAGATCTCCTTCATCTGTCAATTGATATCAAACGAACTGCCTTCGAAGAGACCGAGTTAGACATTGTATGCGCCATTTTACCTGAAATAACCTGTTTTAGTGTTAGAACAAAGGACGTAGTTGACTTAAAACTGTCTCATGGGTTATATGTACTGGAAATAACTGAGCATGAGTGAGTGAGTGAGTCAATGAGTGAGTGAGTGAGTGAGTGAGTGAGTGAGTGAGTGAGTGAGTGAGTGAGTGAGTGAGTGAGTGAGTGAGTGAGTGAGTGAGTGAGTGAGTGAGTGAGTGAGTGAGTGTGAGTGAGTGAGTGAGTGAGTGAGTGAGTGAGTGTAGTGAGTGAGTGAGTGAGTGAGTGAGTGAGTGAGTGAGTGAGTGAGTGAGTCAGTCAGTCAGTCAGTCAGTCAGTCAGTCAGTCAGTCAGTTAGTCAGTCAGTCAGTCAGTCAGTCAGTTTAGTCAGTCAGTCAGTCAGTCAGTCAGTCCAGCTTTTGGTGGTTCTGCAGTGTGAATAAGAAATAAATAGTAGTTAGTCAGTCATTAAATCAGTAATCAAAGAATCAGATCATAGGTATTTCAGCCCTGAGTAGTCAATTAAGCGATCAGTCGATCAAAACGATCAGTAAGCAGTCAGTCTTGTGAGTCAAGTGAGATCTTTCAGATAGTTCAGTGAGTCATCAGGATCAGCTAGTCCTTCCTCTTCCCAACTTATCACCTAAGAAACATCTAAAACTACCTCTAAACTCTCACATCATGCTTCAAGTTATTGTTGTATAAACATTTCACTTTAATGTTTTGGTGTAAATTGTTTTCACAGAACAAATATTAGTTTCCGCCTGAAATTATTAAAGCTGCAA
>JAODUP010000743.1:65000-205209 GCA_025642065.1 Paralvinella palmiformis
TAGCATTAAAAACTTTTATTATAATTGTATAGTTTGAATAACAGAAATTATTTTTAGGATGTAATATATAATATATATATATATATATATATATATATATATATATATATATATATATATAGTTTTAACAGTACCGAGATCAATAAACCATAACAGTATGTTTAACACAGATGCCTCTTTTTTAATAACAATTAATCTATCAGTTTTAATTATAGTCTCTTCATAACATACCTTTGCAGACAGTGGCAAATGAGGCATAAAGTTGATAAAATGTTGCTTTGAAGGAAGATACAGCTACTGAAAATATCTATAAATAGGCCTGTTTAAGCAGGTGATATACACATTCTCATAACTGCCATGATCTGACTTGGGCATTTTGCTCCCAGACACCGCACAAGTAGGCGATTTTTAGTCTCATTGCATGGCGACGTAGTGACTAGTGAGACATTGCACATGTCTCAGCCTGAAAAGTCACTGTTCTGGATCAAGTAATCTGGTGAATCATCCACGGTTTGAATTTGCCACATTTGGTGCCGCGTCATACATTACTAAAATACACACACGTAAACACACACACACACATACATACACACACACATACACACACACACACACAGAGAGAGAGAGAGAGAGAGAGAGAGAGTTTTGAAAATGTACGCTTTTGATTTCAAACAGGTTTACTTAGAAGCAAATAGTTATTGAACTTTGTTAATGAAATTAAATACTATTGTGAATAAGAAAAAGTTCAGAAGCACAGTGGGTACATTAAGAATATTACCTGATAAGTAATGAATGAAATAAATAATTTAATAATACACACAAGCCCTCACACACGTGTTAATGGCATCTCCATATACGTTATTTGGAAGATTGGAGAAACATTTCAAATATTTATAATGGTTCTTTCTATTAAAAATCTAAAAACTTTGTTTGACGTCTTATATAACCTGTAAGAAGATTACTATAAAAACGTTAGCCAGGTAGATAACATAGATGTAGCGGATATATATATTTGCATAGATACAATTAAACATACAGAACTAAATAAATAGCATATCCAGATGAAGTAAGCTGAAATAGAAAGGTTACTTTCTGCCTTCTTGAAAGTACCAAGTGTCTTACATTTTCTGATGGTTGGTGGAAGATTGTTCCATAGGGTCGCTGCAGCCTTTCTGAAACGCATATTACCGTATGCCGCGTGATGTGTTTTTGGTAAACTTAAGAGTGATTTAGGTCAAAACCCCAAACGTGCGGAAGTTCCATGTAGTACCGTGTACGCATACACGAGGAACTTGTACTGCGACCTGGATATGCAGGGAGTCAATGCAGAGAGTTCAACATCGGTGTTATGCCGATGTCACTTGAACCAAGCAATTTCACCGGAATTAGCCAAGAGGTTTTTCAGAACAAAACGTAGTAATCTCGCTAAATTCACATCATGGCTGACATTCAGCCATATCAGTTTGAGTCAGAAGAACCATTACAAGATGAAGATGATTACGGTTGTTTGGAAGAAAGTGGAATCATCGAAGAAAGCGCGAGGAAAACCGGGAACAATAACTGGTGTCTATGTGAACTCTGTGTACTCTTGGCCCCTTGTGACGTCAGAGCATTTCAGTTTTCTCCTTCTCGCCTTCAAATCTGGCATCCGGTGCAGCCGTAATGGTGGCCCTCCAGTAATATGGATTATTTATGTCAGGTATAGTTCGCGATCATTATTGTGAAATGTTTGTTTACTGTTATAAGCATTACATATTTAAGTAATATTATCTGAGTGGGAACTGTCCCTTTAACTGTACTTTCTTCATTTTCAATCAAGCAAAGCACGATCACCCTTTCCGCCGTTAGGACGCACGTTAATGGATGACCTTTGTAGTATCCGTGCCCCAAAACCTGATATTATGCTTTATTCACAAAACGATTGAGTTGAAACCTTATCAACACAGATAATGCATTAGTTTTATTATTTATCTCGGTAAATATTGACTCTGGTGAATGATACACGGAGATAACCACCACAAAGATCGTCGTAAAAAAACATGAAACGGTTTTAACTATCTCGTGGTAAAGCAAAGACTCTGGCTGCATATTTTGTCTCACCTCTCCCTCGTAATTGGGCTTAAATCTAAGCACTAAACTTGTCCCAAACCACATGCGCATGCGTCACAGTGGACACATTTGGCATTAAAATAGAAACACATTCAAGTGGGAAATCCCCTGTCTGAATTTACGGAACATTCACAAGCTGACGTAGACGTGACGCAATCAATAAATGACCGACCTAAGCCTCGTAATCATTATACGGAAAGATGGTCAACAAGATACTGGGTATGGTACCAGTCAAACCCATACTCCACCCCCTTCTTTCTCTGTCCCAACAGATCTCCTATCAATAGCGGTCTTAACACACTTGTTACATTAGGCTTTATGGTGGACCAATGGTGTAATAATCGTTTGCTTAAATGAGATCATGACACTTATTCAAATTAATATCATTTTAAAGCGAATATATGTAGCTAATATCCAGCCAGACAACGTATTACTATATCATCGAGATCTGTCAGCTTCCTCTAATGAGATATGACACTGCCTTTATGACAATGAATGATATTTATAGACATGTGACAGATTACTGACATTACTACTAATAATAGTATTTTCTGTATATTAATGCCTCTTCGTTAAAAACATTTAGTTATTCACCAGCAATGTATGTCACTTTATTATATCAATAATGTATCAGTTGTATCATGAGATGGATGTCACCTAGCTGTAAATATACATAACACAATTACAAAATGTCAAATTAAATGTTTTTATTTTATGGTCATTTTGTATTCACAGTAGACAAAACCGACTGAGCTACATCCAAATGTATTGAACCAGAGTGTAAAATGAAACACCCTCTAAGTATATCCAGACACGGATTATTTGAACCCAGATACTAGAGAATAGTAGCCAATCATATTAACAATTAGACAATAGAGATGCGCCAGCACGAAATAACACAATTTTGGCTGTTTATGGAACAGACGACATATTATGCCTTTAAAATATTTAAAATCATCAGCTTCTGGTCAAAATGAGGAGATATTTCTAGTTCGTTTATAATGTTCATAATGTATATTTCCGGTAAACTTTAATTGTCAGTTTACAATGGACTGATCACAAAGGTAATACTTTAAATGAGATATTTTATGATGTCTGTTTACTGCAATTTATATGAAAGTCATCAAAGATTCTTAAATTAA
Organism: Paralvinella palmiformis; assembly: GCA_025642065.1. Classification (NCBI taxonomy): domain Eukaryota; kingdom Metazoa; phylum Annelida; class Polychaeta; order Terebellida; family Alvinellidae; genus Paralvinella; species Paralvinella palmiformis. The sequence continues at coordinate 68,252 of JAODUP010000743.1, forward strand.
TGTTTAATGGGTCCTGATGATGTTATTTTTGCTGGGTTTTGTTTCATCATCATCATCATCATCATCATTATCATCATCATCATTATCATATCGTTTAATTTATTTTGAATATAGCTAATAATAATAATAATTATTATTATTATTATTATTATTATTATTATTGGTCCTGATGATGTTATTTTTGCTGTTTTTTTAATTATTTTATTATAGCTATTTTCATCATCATCACCTTCATCATCATCAGCATCATCATAATCATAATCATCGTTGTCATTATATTGTTTTATGTCCTTTTAATTTTTTTTTTTTTTTTTTTTTTTTAACTATTTATCCTTAATTTTTCATATCGTTTAGTAAGACCAACGGGTTATCAGATGGTTAACTATTTTTCCCTGTATTTATATTTGTTTCAACACATAACCCCCCGGAAATATCGGGTTTGACAAAATAACAATCATTATTTTTGTATTTTAAAATATTTTTTTCATATTAAAACTCCCCCCAAAATAAAATTTATATAATAATACATTTTATATATTATTTATTATAAATAAAATTTTATATTAAAAAAAAAAACTCCATTTAATTTTTAAAAATTAATTTTAATTTTTAAAAATCATGTTGCAAGGGGGAAAATTTTGTTTTTCAAATAGAAAATTTAAAAAAAAAAGAAATTTAATTTTATATTTCAGTAATCTTTCTCGGGGTTAATTATTTAATTAAAGTTATTACATAATTAAATTTGGTGTATAATCGTTTTCTTTTGTCATAAGTGTTTGGTCCGTTTTGTTTCGCTCAAAACTTGGTTGTGTCACATCTTACCTCATCTGGTATCAGATGACATAACATAACTAGTTTGTTAGAGAGAAACCTTTCTCTTATTGAGGGAACATTCAATTATCGAACAAATTATAGCATAAAATTATATCAAATTGCCTACCTATTAGACATGTAGTTACCACTTCTCAATTAGACAGGTGGTGATCACTTACTATGAGATAATATATCAGATGATATGTTGACATATATTTTGTTGTGATTACTATAAATAAATATGATTATCGCATCAGTTTCTCATTATGTTTGGATATGTGTCCATCTATCTGTAGGTTTGTATGTATGTCTGTAACCCCATCTACTTCCCTTTCTGTGTGTAGGCCTGCCGCCTGCCTGCCTGCCTGTCTATATATCAATCCGCCTGTTTCTCAACTTGTCCTTCTCTCTGTCTTCCCTGTACGTCTGTCTGTCTTCCCTGTACGTCTGTCTGTCTTCCCTGTACGTCTGTCTGTCTTCCCTGTACGTCTGTCTGTTTTTCACGTCACGTCACTTTTTAATTGTTGACTTTTGTACTTTTTATAATCCTCTGATAGCGCGATAATGACTAACATTATTACTTTAAAATTATTATTTAAGTAAGTACCACTAAAACATACAAATAATTCAATCCGTATTCTTTGCTTTATTATTATTAATATTATTAAATTATTGGCAATCTAAACTAGATTATACATTTGTGATGGTTATCGAGAATGACAAAGATAGCAATACACTGTCTCTCGTTGTTTTGTCCAAAATGTTGTTTTGATGCTAATAATTGCTAGTTTTGTTTTATATTAAGGGTTTCCATGGTAATTTGATGGTAATAATTGCTAGTTTTGTTTTATATTAAGGGTTTCCATGGTAATTTGATGGTAATAATTGCTAGTTTTGTTTTATATTAAGGGTTTCCATGGTAATTTGATGGTAATAATTGCTAGTTTTGTTTTATATTAAGGGTTTCCATGGTAATTTGATGGTAATAATTGCTAGTTTTGTTTTATATTAAGGGTTTCCATGGATTGATGATAAATTCGTTTTTTTTATATTAAGGGTTCCATGGTAATTTATTAAAATTGCTAGTTTTGTTTTATATTAAGGGTTTCCATGGTAATTTGATGGTAATAATTGCTAGTTTTGTTTTATATTAAGGGTTTCCATGGTAATTTGATGGGTTTAAATTTAGTTTTTTATATTAAGGGTTTCATGGAATTTTTGTAAAGCTAGTTTTTTTTTAATTAAGGTTTATGGTAATTTGTGGGGGTTTAATGGGTTTCCATGGTAATTTGATGTAATAATTGCTAGTTTTGTTTTAATTAGGTTCATGGTAAGATGTCTTTCGTTTTTTATATTAAGGCCATGTATTTGATGTAATAATTTCCTTTTTTATAAACCCGTTTTCCCCCAAATATCTAATTATACTTAAAACAAATCGTTTTATTTTCTAGACGAAAGCCATATCCAGTGCTACAATCCTTGTGTGGCTTCTTCAGTTCCCGAGTTACACTTCCATTGTTACTGTCTTGTACTTTGAGAGGATTCACTGTCTGAAGATGATCTAAGATTGCTTTTGCGAAGAAATGTTAATCGTCTTCCTTTCACAAAAAGTATCAGCACGATTTTTTGTATAAATGGCGTTTTATCCCCAGAAAATATGTGAATCAAACGTCTTCTATTTTAAAATATCGTTTAATATATAATTTAATATAGATACGATTACAATTTACAGTCTAATTAACTAACGATTTAATTGATTACAAAAGTATCTATTCACTAGTGATAAAGAAGATGGTAACTAAAGGTTGTCATCTTAGTTCCTTTAATAACCACGAAAGATCCATTAATCTATTTACATGTTTCATTCTGGATATATCTTATGTCTTTTCTTTTGAGTTTTATGTCCCATCGTTTTGTAAAACCAGCAACCCTCTCCTCTTAATAAACAAAATAAAATAAAAAAACAATCAAACGTTTAGTTATTTTTGTTATGTTAATGGCTCTATAATTTTCAGGACTCAACAGATCACATCATGGGATTTATGACAGAACCATCCACTGATGACGTCATCGCGTCTACCGGATGTCACATCGGTTACCTGTTTCGGGATCATCGGTGACTCATTGATCCTGATCATCCTGACCAGATACCGTATCCGCCGGACTGTATCTGCCCCAGAGCAAGCTTATAGAATAAAGTAGTGTATTTCATATGATTAATTTCGTTTTTAATTTATTAATAAGTGCTTATTTTTATCTCTTCAATTCTACATTTGTATCTTCTCTAACTAGGTCTATATATTAACCTCTTAACATTGTTATATTGATATAATTATAACGCCGGAAATAATCAATTTCTAGTCGTTTTAATTTGTCTAATATTGACAAAGGGGGCGCCATCCCGTATTTAGCATGATCACAGGATACAGTATATATGAAAGAATTAATAAATGTCTCCCGCATCATGCCAGAAGCACAATATTAATATGTTTCATCAGACCGTTATGGCATGTCAATATGGAAAATTAATATTCTTAAAGGAGTAATTGAAGCATTTATTTCTTCACAAAATGCCGGAACAAAGAAAGAGCAATCCCCTTTTTATAGCGGAACTTCACTTCTCGGAAGCACGGCACGGGAAAAATCCGTTAAATTGCAATTAATCTCTGTACACTTACCACGCATTTTCAATTATCCGTCAGAGACTTATCCGGTATTTGCAGTCGATGGATTCTGGAGTGAGATCATTTATCATCTGAACAAATATTCACTGAAAACAAAATATAAATAAAAACACTTGGGCGCGGAATATACATGTAAGTAACATCTCATTTTAATTCCAGCGCTATCACTGACCGATTACGCCATCTGATAAAAATAGTTCCTATGTGCATTTCTATATTACTACACCATCTTACCATTGGGAATACAACTGTTTTTTATAATTAAGGTGTTAAGACTGTTGTTCAAAACCCATTACTCAAAGAAATCACAGACGCAGATCAATCCACGTTTGGTACTACTCTATGCGGATTGATGTATAATGTTGAGTGAATGTGAATCTAGACAGAAGTGTTGAGAAATATTGTACAAAATGGTGTTTCAGTCATATCCCGGGGAATGGCACTAAACGTATATATAACGGGGTTTTCCTAGAAATAGTTCCACCAATCCCTTCCGAGCTGAAATAATGTCATATTATTTATAGGCTCAAATATCCTAGCTTCACGAATTCATAAACAATATTACATTTTCGAGCTTTTTATATTCCTGTTTCACGATTCCTTCAACAATGCCATTGAACTGACGCATTACTAAACTAAAATTTTAAACCGATAAACGCACTTACTTGAATCACTGACACTAGCATCAGTGGCTTTAATCGATGGTTGTTGCAAGAGAACCTGCACAAAGAATAACAAATGAAAATGCTATATCTGGATAATTAAACTTATCGGTGTGTTGCACATATATTAATGGAGTACAGATTATATAAACTGAGTTTTGTGACATTCTAATTAATGAGACTAAAATACTTTATACCTGAAATAAATGGTTCTTTGACACCTCCAGATAAAGTCAATCCTGAGCACCTGACGCTACGGATTCTAATATAAATAGTATACATTCTGACAAAGTGTTCAGATGATGCCTATCAGATACTACAATTTCTATTTAAACATATATACATTCGAGGCAGACAATCGTCATTGAGAGATGATGATGATTGATGTTTTACGGCCACTTTTGTGCACATGACAGGCTAAATGGGCCGAAAGACCTCCAAAGTTAATGAAGCGAAGTCAAAGATGAAACAACCTTTAGATATGCCCACGCCGAGATTCGAACACGGGTGGTAATGATCGGTGATCCACCACGCTACCGTTAGACCACGGAGGCGCCCAGTCATTGAGAGAAATCCAATAAATAATAACAAGCATATGACATTTTCTCTGGGCATGAAATTTGTTTGTTGAAACTCTTTAATTAAATTAGAATATAATCGTGCTCTATTCAGGAAGAACTGAGAAGATATAATTGGTTATAGTGTATCTTATACTCTTTGATCTTTGTACTGCGATTAATGTAGTTATTTATGAAACAATATCCATTACACAAATATATAAATTCAACTATTTCATTATTGATAATAAATATTGGAGAGGGACTTTATTTTGTCTGAGACACGAACTAATTAAGTAGAAATCATCATTATTGGCTTATGACATGGATTTGACATTTTACGTCACTTCAGAGGTAAAGCGTACGCTGAGAATGGACTCGGCGTGTTATCTAAATGAAAAGATTTTAACAGAAAGCCCTCCTTCTGATGTCCTTTATCATTTGAGAACTAGACATATCAGATAATTCTAAGCGTAAACATTATATTGAAGAACTTACTCAAGCTTCGACCCACGACCATTATTTCGCTGGCAATGATTATCGTGTTTAAGTCTTTGGAGTACCTTAGTTTAGTTGGAAATAGATTTTCTTGATATCGAGATGAGTAAAGAATTATTTTAATTCTGGATACGGGTCATGTCTAAAAGATATGACTGATGGGCGACTGTATGGAGAAAACGAAATGATCCTGTGAGATTTATAATTCATATGATGTGATATGATGGGAGTGGAGGGGGTGATGTGATAATTAGATGGGAGAAATAGGCTATTAAACACGGAGGTGTTTACCCAAACAATAGGCATAGAAACGTTTCATGGTATTTATAATGGTAGCATATTTCATAAGTCTGGATATTAATATTGTATAAAATCCTCATAAAAACAACGAATATTTCAATAGTTTTGTCCTTAATATGAATATCACGAAAGCCGTTTGTAGCTGCGTCTCTTCCGTTTAAGACGTTAGCGGATCACGTCGACAGGAATTTACGTTTTCACACTTTGAACACAGTTTTGGTTGACACAGTTTATTTACATGACAGCCCGTTGACTGCGCGTTGACTCAATACTGTTGTTGGTACTGTGTTTACGATACTGTTTACGATACTGTTTACGATAATGTTTACGATTCTGGTCCAAAATCTAGAGAAACAAATTGAACCATAACTTACAGACATGACGTAAATTGTACAAACATAGGTAAAAACATTATAGGAATGTTATGTACGACATAGTAAAGCGGCCACAAACGTTAAAACAAACATAAAATACAATTATATTGGTTTTACTCAAATTGGACAAATTGGTCATATTGACAACATACGTTTATATATATATATATATATATATATATATATATGTGATTAAGGAAACATTATAAGTAATAATGCTTATACTATATAATAATATAATAATATGTGTTCGCTTCCCATACCATCTCGTGTTCTATGTTATCTCTCTTGCATGACAGATTCCCTCAAATAATTCTTCGTGAATGTTATTTAGCACATCCTATTAATTAGCTTAATACATTACAAAATACTTCTTCTATAAAAAAATTATTGTAAAAACAACAAGACAGTTCTAATTATGTGATAATGGTCGTCTTCTTATCTGAATCAAAGAAATTATGTCATCTTCCACCAAACGTTATCCTAATTTCAATACAACAATGGCCAATATTGTCTTGCCATTTTCACAAATTTTCAAACTCTGTGCTTCAGTTGATGAAGACCGCCGTTTGATTTTAAACAATATTGTAGAGCTATACCTCCGTTGTTGCAATATTTCGCCAAGTTGTTAATGAGTTCTTCTTATTTCGCTCTATGTTTTCGACTACATCATGGTACAGTTTTATTATATAACTACAGGAACGGGAAAGCTGACTCTCTTGTTTAGTCGTTAGGGTCGCTAGTAGTCCTGTGATTTTCACAGCGCCCTCACTGGAATAAAGATGGCGAACAATGAAGTCAATTACGGCGTTAATTATCGTTTTCCTGACTGTAAAATGTATCAGTTCTATGGTTTGGCCGGATAGGCAAAGTGGTTTCGCAATCAATTGCAAGGAAAATTATTCATAGCTGGTCTCTCTCTGTACAGTAGAATCGCCGGAAGGAAACCACTCATTGGTCAGAACAACAGACGTGCTGAAATCGGATGGTGTACCAGAGTTACACAATGGAACACAGAAGATAACTGGATCAGAATTATTTTCTTCGGATTAATTGAGATTCTATCTTGGCTTTATATATGGCGGGAGAATGGTACAGCAATGGAGCCAAAAAAAAAATGGCAGGATTTACCAGGAGATGTTCTGTTTCTTTAATTGTCTAGCGGGGTGTTTCCTACCACCGAGTTGGATAATTAATAATCTTGGATGGTACTATGAAAAGTGCTGATTATATGGATATTTTGGATCACAATCTTCCGAATTCTGTTGAGAATATGCTTGGAAATGCCATGGTGATGAACCCGTTTGTTCCAACACAACAATGCACCAGTGCATAGAGCGCATAATGTGCAAACCTGGTTAGATAAAAATGATGTCCATATGATCCAATGGCCATCTCAATCACCTGACCTCAACGTGATAGAGAATGTCTGAGATATGCTGCAGAATAGGGTCATGAGAGATCGCCCTACAACATAATTAGAACTGATATAGTGCCTGTTTAGAGCATGGGGAGATATCACACCAGATTATCAAGTGACTACCCTACTATATATATATATATATAAATAGAGCCGCATACTGAAACATTTGATTACCAAGTCTTCCCATTGACGAAGCTGTCATATAAAGCCCTCCTATCGATGGTAAGTTATTCTCAGTTAAATTCACAGTATCCGTGTATAGAGTGCTTGATGTTGATGGCTTTGTGTATGTCTTATTGACGAGATAATCGGCGTCACTTTTCTTTTGTTCACCGTACACTTCTGGAATATCTGTTGTCGTCGAAATGACGTATTTTTTAGGTTCGTTTCGAAAATCCTCTTGAAACGTGAAATGTTCAGAAAATATATTCTTGTGTCCGGGCAAATTATACTTATCGTAGATGCTAATCCAGAAGATAATAAATATTAGCCCAAGTACCATCAAAGATGGCAGGATCCAATTTGTGCCTTTCAACTTTACTGATTTTATCCACATATTATCATACCTGGTTATGAATGTAACGTCAACATTATGTCGATTTGAGTTTAGGTTGGTGATTGCACACATTATACAATATTGTGGTTATTGATAATGGGTACCATGTAATTATTCCAATAGATTTATTATATCCAATAATCCTAAACTGACCAAGCTGGAGTTTTGTGAAATATGGCTTTATAAAAAAACACACCCTAAATATGTCGCCATAAAACAGTTCTAAACACTCATGTTTCTTTGTCCAAAACCCTCACTTGTCTTTGAATTTTCTTCTCGTGCACTGTGGTGGGTGATGATTTTTGGCTGCGTGCAAATGTCATATGTTTTTTGTTTTTTTTTGTTTATTTATATATTCTGTTATATTTATGGGGCAGCAGGAAGACAACCTTTCCAGATTATGCTGCTCCACCATTTTCATAACACTTATATTTGTCTTATATTTGCTTATCGTGTGTATCTTTTATATTGTATATGTACTGGAAATGGAAATAACTTATCTATCTATCTATCTATCTATCTCGTCGACTATAGACGCTATTTGACATTTAATCTAGCGAGATAACAACAATTCCCAGTGTGTTACTGCCCCGTATATCACCTCTTTATATAGAGTAATCTATGTATAGTGATATTAATTCTAAATGTTTGTTTGAATGATGACAAATACGGGATGTTGCAAGGATCCCAACATGAATTAGTAAATGGGCAAGTGCAGGTATGATGCGTCATAGTTATATACCATGCTATGTATAGGATATCTGACAAAAATTATATTTTGATTTTCGGTTTAAGATCAGAATATTTTATACTTGTAATATTGTAGTTATAGCATGCACATTTGGTATATATATATTTTTTATTTAGTTATCTGTATCCCTCAACTACCCTCCATTTTCATCTTCATCAAGTCGAGGCCTGTTCCACAATATATCGTAATAGTTGTGGCTCTAACACTCTAGTTCATCGTCAAATACTATTCTCCAGCTCTTCAGGTATATTCAAGGTTTGTTTACGTAAACCTTTTCCTTAAGTTAGTCCCAAAAGAAAGATATTCGACGATGATGATTGAAGTTTTATGGCCACTTTTGTGCACATGGTAGGCTAAACGGGCCGAGCGACCTCCAAAGGTAATGAAGCGAAGTCAAAGATGAAACAAACTTCAGATATGCCCACGCCGAGATTCGAACACGGGTGGTAGCGATCTGTGGTCCAACACGCTACCGCTAGACCATGGAGGCGCCCCTAGATATTTGACGAAGAAGCTATATTGTTGGCCTTGAAGTATTTCCAACTGCCAATCGCCATCGATGTTTCAATCGATCACAACATCCTACTAACAATTACTCTGGCTGAGTTGGATGTATTGGGATGACCACATCTCTGTCACAGATGCTACAGTGTTGCCACCACAAAATGGGTAAAGCTGAAAGTGAGATGATATAATAGCCATTGTTTGGCGGACACTCCCTTGGCGTTGGTTGTGAAAGTTTCTTTGAGACCAAATATCAAAATAAACAGTTATATTTATCCAAGAATACCATAAGCCGATGTCGCAAGGAAGATTGATTCGAAAAAAAAAAATATATATGATATATATATATATATATATATATATATATATATATATATATATATATATATATATAAGTTGGGATTGGGATTAATTAATCACAACATTAAAGGTTAAACATAATAGACCGAGCGAGGCGAAATGCGTTGCATCGGTTACCAACCTTGTGGTGCTCATTATTAATCGGCGATGGCAACTTTTCACAAACGGCAAATACTGGAAATGTTTCAGCAAATTATTTCATACTACACGGAGACTGCAACTAGTATTTCAGCTGAACGATTGTGTCTTTCCAAAGGATTTAACACAATATTTATCAGGATATAATACAATGATTCAGCGGTCCGATCTTTCCATTTGAATGACACAGCGTAGGAGATGTTTTAGCATGGGTTTCAATGGATTAAATAAATGATCTAAAATTAAACTTGTAGCTGAATTTAATTGATTTTAATGAAAAACTATTTAATATTTAATCATTAATGTAAAGGATAATTTGCAAGTTTTGGAAATATTATTTTACATGTCCTGGGAACCAATCCTATATGTATCAGCTGTATATTATTGAATAATTTTTTTTATTACATTAGAGTATTACAAATTTACAACAGTAAAGATTGTAAGAATGGCTGATTCAGAAACTAAAACAGATCACTTTCAATACAAGACATCATGCATACATACCAATGTATACCAATAAGAATCACCCATTGAATTATAATCTATGTGATCATTGATTTTATCCATTCACATCATCATGTCAGTGGCAAAGGTTCTATAAAAAATAACATTTTAGAATTGAAAGTTTGAACTAGACAGGCCGGACTATGACGGCCATGCAAATCGTGCTAAACGTTACTTAGTTTAGTGGCATATATCATTTTGATTAAGTTTATGCCATTCCTATTAAATGCAAAATTATGATCTGGAAATCACATACCCTTAAATAGACTATAAATAAAATCCAAATATAGCTGATAAATAGCCTAAATACAGATTTTCAGTAAAACATTTATCGGCCACAACACGTGTAAATCGCTATCCAACACAGTGATTCTTAGACTTCTAACCCGAGACCGTAGTGTGAAATTCAGCCATATGGTGGCAGCAGGGGTAAATAGATCAGTCTATAGAAATGATTGGCAGTTGGTCCGTCCGACCAATTGATAATTAAGCTCCTTTGATATTCCGTAGTTGACCATATCAACGAAAAGATATTATTTTTGTAACATACTTCTCAATTGGTCAGATAGTCAACTTTGACACTCTTGTCAGCCAATCATATTTCGTTTTGCAACATACCTTTGGGATTTGACCTTGGCATTAAAATGGCTACATTCTAAAACATCTTAAAAAAACATTAAAAACTCCAGAACAAAATCCCGAAACGGAGCAATAATATGAAACAAATAGGTTTAGAATTAATCATGCATGAAAGAATGTTTTCAAAAGGCTCTCACATAATGCGACCGGAATATTCTGGTAACATCTTACACATAAACAAAGTCTGGATATGCAATTATAATAAAAAATTACTTGAAAAAGTATTTTTCAAAATTTCAGAGAAAAAGGTTACTAAAATATTACTCTAAATATCGTGTTGAAATGACACAGATTTGCTCTAAGGCCTTCCTATTTACAGCGATATTCCCCAAGACTGATCAATTTACTCACCTCGTTTTCAGCCGCTCTTGTCAGAACCAATGAATTATTTTTAACCCTTATTATTATTATTATTATTATTATTATTATTATTATTATTATTATTAGGTGGTGGTGGTGTGATGGTGGTGTTTTCGTTTTGTTTGTTGTTGTGATCATCGTCGTCGTTGTCATCATCATCATCATCACAATCATCATCACCATCTTCATTACTATTAAGTGATTATTAAGTTCGAGTACTATAGATATACTTAATTAGTGTCAGGTAACGTAAATGAAGAATGTAGCTAAAGACATTTTAACATCCAAATATAAGTCTAAATCATCAAAGCGACACGTCTGACTGTCAATTAGACGACACAAATTCCGGATTAACTATATAATCAGTTTATCCAGGCTATGCCAATTCCACTTATACTCCAGGAAACGCAATGTACCGTGTCGCATCCATTTGATGATACATACACATATACACACCATTATTTGACGAAGTATAAGCTCAAGCACTCATCGACATACAATTTTATTATTATGTAGCCGTTATTCAACTATGTTTTTAAATTATATTACGACAACAAATTCATATCTTGCTTCAAAGACGTTTTATTGCAAGTTGGCGCTGTTCATAAATGGAACATTATTGTCTGGTTTTGTTGCATCTCTTGGTCTCGTCGGGTCGACAATGACGCCTAACACATTTATATCTTACATTATAGTGTTAAATACTATCAGGAGGTGATTTAAATATCAGATCTTAAAAGTGTATACGTTTATGCCTTTCAACAATATTTGGATTCACGGGGAGAAAAAAGTCACAATATTCTGACGCCATCTGCCAGTCAAAGTAGTCCACTGGTTTAACACCATGACTAAAACAGCCACAAATAATTTAGCAACACCAGACGCTATCACAAAGCAACCAGTTGTTGATTATAGAATCTTCCAACAGACTTCAATATAGTTCATTCTTATTGATCGAAAAGAATGGTAGAATAATAAGTACACTGGTTATAAATGGTACTCAATTAAATACGATATATGTTAACATTTGCTGGAGTGTGTTATAAATAACAACAACAATAATAACAATGGTAGTAACAAACAAATCACACAAACATGTGTTTACGCGCACAAATAGATACATTATTTATATAAACACTTACAAATTAAGCTAAATTATAAATTGTAATCTCACCACTTTACAATATAGATCTTTCTTTACTTATATAGGCAAGACCTTTTTATCCGTCATGCATATATATTAGATACTCCCATGTTAAGATGCATGCAACATGCAACATGCTGCCGTCAGATTAGTCCACACTGGCAGCTTATCAACAACTCACAGTTAAGGGTTGGTACTTCAAATAAAATACTCCTTCCAATAAACCCTGATATTATGTAACTTCAGGTATTCTATTCTGGATATGTATCTGTAAATGGAGCATATTTTGACACAATAATTAAAGGTTTGAAGGCTTAGTTCATGTCCAAGACGGCAGTGAGGCCTTAACAACATTATACGCCCCCGGGCGAAGCAGTACCCAAGTGGCCCCTACTTATGCAACCACTCACAGCAACTTACAACATACACAGATTAGGATGAGGCCGCTATGCTCGTTCGGCCCCCTTGCAACTGTCCAGCGCGCCCATTCGTTAAGCCCCGTAGGGTTATGGAACTGTGCTTAGCATACACAAATTAGCATGGGTCCCTATGCTTGTGGGACCCCTATTCTTGTTAGGCCCCCGAGCAAGTGCCCATTGGGCACATGCGTTAAGACAGTCCGGCAAGACGGTATAAATATGTGGGACTGAATACGTTTCCAAAACCAGACCCTATCCTATGCTGGAAGTAATAAAAAAATGGATGTTTCACCATTTGTAATAAATTGTAATCTGAGTGGATAACTTGTCCGCTAATATTCGCCTCGGTCTATTTCACTGTCAGTAATTAAAACATAACATATTCAAATGGATTAATTATGGGTCATATATCAGGTTATGAGAGGAGCTACAGCCATAACTGATAGTCCAATGTTTACAGTAGATTAACAGAATGTTTCAAACGTCAAACTTTTAATTCACTGAACTGGTAATGCTATTTAACATGGTGAGTAAGCCACGATGGTTCGAGCCAGAATATTGAACGTCATGTTCGATCAGTGTGTTATCAATGTTACGAATGATAGTGGTTTAGATTGTGTATCCCATTATGACGATACTAACCTCCACTGGGTTGCATACAATGCTAATTACAATAGCATGGAATTTTTAAAACCGAGGAACTTAGCCCGACTTTCAAGCACCAAAATATCCCACGGTAAAATCTGATTGCTACACACCGAAAATTAAATGTCAGGATACATGGTCAGCAATATCTTACCAGCTCTATGACCTGCTAAAATATAGTTCAAACGTTTCATATTAGAGTGTTTGCTATTTATTAGATCTATATATATAAGAAATATATTATTACAAATATGTTTCCGTTGGCCAGTTTCTCACCAATGTAAATATTGCGCATAGAAAGATAGAGAGTCGTTGGTGTAGTTTTGATCATGTCACGTGTTTGACAATAACTAGGTCACATAAATTACGTAGACGAACTTCAAAACAAGTGGTGCGCCTATGTACGTAATTACCGGATCCCAAGTAACTGGTTACAATTCGAACTCGGATAAGTGAATGGAAACAAAGAATAAGGTCAAGGTTCTCTATTTGACCCATCTAGTTCAAATGACATAAGGGTAACAATTATCATAATTTACACAGGTGTACAAAACGTACATTTGTGTTCATGCTCAATGCCCCAAAACACTGCACAGATGTAAATGTTGAAAATCATGGTAAAATGTTTCAGTTGGGTTGCCAAAAACTAATAACGTCAGCTGGCTTCTTAATGATTAACATATTAGAAATTATATATAAGAAATGCGTCGCCGCTTGAAAATTTTAAATCTCTTCTAAAAACACACCTGTTCAAGGTTGATTCACAGATAAATAATTAGTATCTTTTAAATCACTTACAAGGTTTTTACAGACATATTATTAGGGGTATTACTATATTGCATATTATTTGTACAGCGCCTTTGAATGGCTCCTGCTAGTAAGGACGTTTTATTAAATATACGTTATTATTATTATTATTATTATTATTATTATTATTATTATTATATTAAGCATGAAAGAAGCGTTACTCTAATTTAAGCATTTAACGACTTCAGTTGATAGATATAGCATCCGCTACAAGCAATGTAAGGATATTTATAATGTGTGTTTTTTCAACAATTGGGTATGTAGTTTGATTTAGAGTTTTCAGCACACTCAGAACAATGTTTAAATAAGTATGGGAGTTAGAAATTGTTTTGTCATCGGCATTATTAGACATTGTGCCTTGCAGAGTGAAAAACATAATTATTTCCAAATATATGATTCCTGATTTTTCGTCAACGCTATATGCTTTCAATTTGGCAAGCAATAGCTCTCATAGCATGCAATCAAAGGCCATCGATTAATCTATCATAATGTTTCCGATGTAACAATCAGTATCTAGCTAGTGACAATTAGCTAATGCCTACGGGTCGATAGTTTTATTAAAAATAGGAATAATGTCCGCTCTTTTCATATCAAGAGGAAAGCAGGACATGTTCATTTTATCAAAGTTTAACAATCGTATTTATTAACGCATAAAACATTTACCTCACGTAATCAAAAGGTTTCCGCAAGGTAAAGAAAGCTAAGTATATTACTTTGGGTATTCAATTGTGTACGATTGTCAAGTACCTTTGTAAGTAAGTTGCCATAAGCCAAATACTGATCATCTGTATCGTCAAAAATGTCAAAGATATGAAAAGTAATAATTACAACATTATTCTAGAAGTGTTTGTCATTAACATGTTAATAAATCCTCTATGTAATTCGTCTGTTTGGTTACCGAGGCATGTGTAATTTTAAAGCGCAACCAACCAAATTGGAACTATCTGTTCAATATTTGTTTTCTGATGCAATCAATGATTCTACATCACCTGGACAAACTTTACATTGTATCTATATAATATATAAATCATTATTTGGCATTTTGTTTTAATTTAATGTGAAAATAAATGTTTTTATTACTGCTATTCATAAACAAATATTATATTAACATATCAAAACAATATATTTTTGGATGTATGGAACTATCCCCCATTTATATTATGTAATGGCTTTGCGGCCTGGTTTTATTTCAAGCTCAATCCAGCTATAATCCGTCCTCTTTGATCATGGTAAAATGTTTCAGTTGGGTTGCCAAAGACTAATAATAACGTCAGCTGGCTTCTTAATGATTAACATATTAGAAATTGTATATAAGAAATGCGTCGCCGCTTGAAAATTTTAAATCTCTTCTAAAAACACACCTGTTCAAGGTTGATTCACAGATAAATAATTAGTATCTTTGAAATCACTTACATGGTTTTTACAGACATATTATTAGGGGTATTACTATATTGCATATTATTTGTACAGCGCCTTTGAATCTCCGCTGTGGCGCTTTTTTTGTTATTATTATTATTATTATTATTATTATTATTATTATTATTATTATTATTATTATTATTATTATTATTATTATTATATTAAGCATGAAAGAAGCGTTACTCTAATTTAAGCATTTAACGACTTCAGTTGATAGATATAGCATCCGCTACAAGCAATGTAAGGATATTTATTATGTGTTTTTTTTTCAACAATTGGGTACGTAGTTTGATTTAGAGTTTTCAGCACACTCAGAACAATGTTTAAATAAGTATGGGAGTTAGAAATTGTTTTGTCATCGGCATTATTAGACATTGTGCCTTGCAGAGTGAAAAAACATAATTATTTCCAAATATATGATTCCTGATTTTTCGTCAACGCTATATGCTTTCCATTTGGCAAGCAATAGCTCTCATAGCATGCAATCAAAGGCCATCGATTAATCTATCAGAATGTTTCCGATGTAACAATTAGTATCTAGCTAGTGACAATTAGCTAATGCCTACGGGTCGATAGTTTTATTAAAAATGGGAATAATGTCCGCTCTTTTCACATCAAGAGGAAAGCAGGACATGTTCATTTTATCAAAGTTTAACAATCGTATTTATTAACGCATAAAACATTTACCTCACGTAATCAAAAGGTTTCCGCAAGGTAAAGAAAGCTAAGTATATTACTTTGGGTATTGTCAAGTACCTTTGTAAGTAAGTTACCATAAGCCAAATACTGATCATCTGTATTGTCAAAAATGTCAAAGATATGAAAAGTAATAATTACAACATTATTCTAGAAGTGTTTGTCATTAACATGTTAATAAATCCTCTATGTAATTCGTCTGTTTGGTTACCGAGGCATGTGTAATTTTAAAGCGCAACCAATCAAATTGGAACTATCTGTTCAATATTTGTTTTCTGATGCAATCAATGATTCTACATCACCTGGACAAACTTTACATTGTATCTATATAATATATAAATCATTATTTGGCATTTTGTTTTAATTTAATGTGAAAATAAATGTTTTTATTACTGCTATTCATAAACAAATATTATATTAACATATCAAAACAATATATTTTTGGATGTATGGAACTATCCCCCATTTATATTATGTAATGGCTTTGCGGCCTGGTTTTATTTCAAGCTCAATCCAGCTATAATCCGTCCTCTTTGATCATGGTAAAATGTTTCAGTTGGGTTGCCAAAGACTAATAATAACGTCAGCTGGCTTCTTAATGATTAACATATTAGAAATTGTATATAAGAAATGCGTCGCCGCTTGAAAATTTTAAATCTCTTCTAAAAACACACCTGTTCAAGGTTGATTCACAGATAAATAATTAGTATCTTTGAAATCACTTACATGGTTTTTACAGACATATTATTAGGGGTATTACTATATTGCATATTATTTGTACAGCGCCTTTGAATGGCTCCAGCTAGTAAGGACGCTTTATTAAATATACGTTATTATTATTATTATTATTATTATTATTATTATTATTATTATTATTATTATTATTATTATTATTTTTTATATTAATCATGAAAGAAGCGTTACTCTAATTTAAGCAGTCTGTCAGGAGATCCCTTCCCCACGTATTTCTTTGGCGTCCTCGTTTTCATTTTTCTTGTGGGTTCCACAAAATCTGGAGGATTCTTCTCAGACAGTTATTGATAAAGGTCTGTACTTTCTTGGTGGTAGCGTTAGTTGTCCTCCATGTCCCTGCTCCATACAGTAGTACAGACTTCACGTTGGAGTTAAACAGGCGTATATGTATGCGTAATGATAACACTTTGGAGCTCCAGAAGTTCTAGAGCTGTATAAATGCTCCTCTAGCCTGGCCAATCATTGTCTTCACATGCGCATCTGTACCACCATGTTTATCAATGACACTATCCAGAAACATGAAGGTCTCTGCCTCCTCAATTTGAGTTCCTTGCAGTTCCACTGGCTCCATGTTGGCTGCATTTACCTTGAAGATAAAACAAATTCCCATTTATGTATATTTAGGCCCACTCGTAAAGAGATGGCTGCCATTTCACTTGTCTTCTTCAGCATCTGATGATGATTGTGGAACAACATTACCAGGTCGTTGGCAAGGTTCGTGTCTTCAAGTTGCGTTTTTAGTGTCCACTGGATTCCGGACACTGACAGAAGTGTGATTCCTCTGTAGTTGGAACAGTTGCCGAGATCTCCTTTCTTGGGGAGTTTTATGAGGTATCCCTCTCTCTAGTCTGATGACACTGGTACAATGGTTCCACAGACGTGTCGATGTCTGTCCGATTCTGTTGCTTTGTTGTTCTTGAGCTGCTTTATGACCCTCCTGATTTGTTTCCCTGGTAGGCTTGTCACATTTGATGAGTAGATTCACTGTTGCTGGTTGTATGTCTGGGGAGTCCCGTGTGGCAGTTCTGTTCAGCAGCTCTTCAAAATGTTTAGCCCATTTGTTGAATTGTTGCTCAGTTCCTGTCATGTTTCATCCTTGCTCGTCTTTAAACGGTCGTTCTGGTTTGCTGTACTTGCCTGCTAGTTTTCTGATAGTGTCAAACAGCTGTTTCGTGTTACCGCTATCTGCAGCTTGTTCTGCTTCTTCTGCCAGACTGTTGATGTAGTTTTGTTTGTCCATTTTTACACTCTTCCTTAACTATATGTTGGCCTTTGTGTGATCTTCCTGTGTCTGGGTCTCTGTCGCTCCTGTTCGAATGTTTTTATTACTAACGTATTCTCCTTCCGTAGCTGGATCCTGCGCCAGGTTTCTGCTGTGATCCAATCTTCTTATTGCGTCTTCTTCAGGCCAACAACCTCTTGGTAATTTTATGTCAGTATCTCTTTGATTTTCTGCCAGAGGCCGACATTGTACTTTCGTCTGTTTATTGCTGTCACCAACCCCCACCCAATTTGTCTTTAGCTTGAGTTTAAGTCTAGCAATCAGTAGGTGGTGGCCGGGTGTCACATCTGTTCCTCTCTTCACTCTCACATCTTCAGGTAACCTCCTAAATCTCTTTCCTGTGTAAATGTGATCTATCTGGTTCTCTGTCTAGTAATGCGGTCTGGTGTATCCTTTTATATGTAAACATGCTACCCCTCTCTCCGTTCTCGTTCATCTCTCCTACACTCTGGGTTCCCATCACTTCTTAATATCCGTTGTTGTCCGTTCTAATCCTCGCATTGAAATCTCCCATGAGAATGATCACAACCTTCTCTCTGCATTTGTCTAGGATGCTTTGTAGCCTATTGTAAAACTGGTGTTTGGTTTCTTTCTTCGTCACTCTCATTTGTTGGTACGTAGCACTGGATGACTTTCATCTTGATTTTCTTTTTCTGTATTCTGAAGGATGCTGTGATGATTCGCGGTCCATGCGCTTCCCATCTTTTCAATGCCCTCTGAGCCACTCTTGATAGCGTGAATGCTACTCCTTCTGTGTCTGTATGAGGGGGGGGCATCCTCTTCCTCATGTCCGGAGAAGAGTAACAGCTCTTCCGTAGAAAATCTTCGTTATCCAGTCTGTGTCCATCTTTATTTCCATTGCTACTTATGCAATCTTTCCTGTCTGGTACATGGTGCTCACATTCCATTTTCACTTGTTAATCTTGTGTGTGCGTGTGCATACGTGCCACATGCGTAAATGCTTGTGATAACCACAATATTGCAACCGAAAATGATTTTTGTCAGATATCCTATAGATAACTTGGTATATAACTATTAACAATCATACCTGAACTGGTCCATTTACCGATCAAAATTCAGGCCATGACACATTCTGTTCTCTGTCATCGTTCAAACAAACATTTTAATTAATTTCATTATATGCAAATCAATATATCCGACTTAGGGATATACAGGGGAGTAACAGATTGAAAATTGTTATCTCACTCGATTAAATGTCAAATGGTGTTTATAGTTGACGAGGGTTTATAGCTCTTATAAGGAGATTTATTTAAGGATTTATTGGAAACGAGCGGCGTTTATTGATGTTTTATGAAGCAGCCATATTTCAAAACACTCCAGCTTTGTCAGCTTATGCCTACTGGGTAACAATACATTTATTATAATAATTACATTGTACCTATAGTCAATAACTACAATATTGTATAAAGTATGCAATCACCAACCTGAACTCTAATTAGCATATTGTTGACGTTACATTCATAACCAGGTATGATAGTATGTGAAGATATGATAACATCAATCCAATTGAAAAGCACAAACTGGATCCTGCCATCCTTAATGGTACTTGGGCTAATATTTATTATCTTCTGGATCTACATCTACGACAGATCTAACTTGGTCGAACCGGAGACTATATTTTCCGAACGTTTCACGTTTCAAGGGAATTTTAGCAACGAACATCAACAATATATCATTTCGAGGACAACTGATATTCCAGAAGTGTACGGTGAACAAAACAAAAATGACAGTGATCCCCTCGTCAATAAGACATACTCACTGTCGTCAGGAGCTAGCACTCTATATGTGGATACTGCGAATTTAACTGGGAATAACTTAACATCGATAGAGAAATATTACATGACAGCTTCGTCAATGGGAAGACTTGGTAATCAAATGTTCCAGTATGCGGCTCTATTTGCCACTAGCCGAAATAATCCAGCATGGATTCCATTAATGAGGGATGGGAATTATTTCAGTCTGCTTCGTACAACATTCGGAAGGTCACTGTCAATAAATGTAGCCAACGTGAGTAATGTCACCTTCAACACAGTTGGAGCAGATGTTGATGCTGATCTCACGATCCAGAAATTACGTCATCTACCAAAAACCGACGTTGATTTTGAGCGGATTTTTCCAGTCGTACAAATATTTTAGTGGTGCCAAAAATGATATCAGAAATGAATTCACTTTTCCAAGTCGGGTTCAAGACGAAGTACACGAATATTACAAAAACATAACTCCATTTGAATGGAAGGGGGAACAGTTTGTAAGAGTCGGGATCCACGTTCGTCGGACAAGTTTGATTAGTGAAAACAGACAAAAAATGGGATTTATACCCCGACCTCCGAGTTACTTCGTCCACGCTATGGATTACTTTATGAAGTTACACAACAGAGTACAGTTTATTGTAGCTAGTGACGACTTATCTTGGTGTAAGAAGAATATAATCGGTGACTATGTTGTATACTCAACTCATAATTACATCATAGATCTTGCCATTCTATCTCTAAGTGATCATGTTATCATCTCTCTCGGGACCTATTCGTGGTGGGCTGGATGGTTGTGTCAGGGTACGACCGTGTATTATGGCAAAATGCCCCCAAACGATACATATTTGGGTAAGGTTTACAATAACAACAGCTACGTGCCAGTTCCAGATGACACATATAACAACTGGGTGGCTGTCGTGTGATATACACCAGCAATATTCTTGTTCCTTAATTCCGGATTCGTATGATGTTTAGCTTTTATTACAAACTACACCATTGATACACCATTTATATAACTTATTTGTTATAACAAAGTGAAGTTAATTTACTTTATTCGCTTGTTCAAGCCTGTAATGTGACACCGTTTTTATTGTTTGAATTTAATCCTGTGCCTCCATATGTTGGATACAATATATTAAATTTGACATACAAATATTATATAACCAGTAACTCAACTGCTAGAAAGCCCAATAAATATATAACACAGACTGGAAGCTAATATATTTATAACAGATTTATTTTAATTAGATATAGATTGTTAGATCAATAATATGGTATGAACGAAGCTACATATCCCTACCAAAGGTTTTGTATCATCATACTTTATAATGTATATATATATATATATATATATATATATATATATATAGTAGGGTAGCCACTTGATAATCTGGTGTGATATCTCCCCATGCTCTAAACAGGCACTATATCAGTTCTAATTATGTTGTAGGGCGATCTCTCATGACCCTATTCTGCAGCATATCTCAGACATTCTCTATCACGTTGAGGTCAGTTGATTGAGATGGCCACTGGATCATCTGGACATCATGTTTATCTAACCAGGTTTGCACATTATGCGCTCTAAGTGATCATGTTATCATCTCTCTCGGGACCTATTCGTGGTGGGCTGGATGGTTGTGTCAGGGTACGACCGTGTATTATGGCAAAATGCCCCCAAACGACACATATTTGGGTAAGGTTTACAATAACAACAGCTGGGTGCCAGTTCCAGATGACACATATAACAACTGGGTGGCTGTCGTCTGATATTTGCCAGCAATCTACTTGTTAATTAGTTTTCCGGATTTTATTATATTTAGTTTTTATTACAAACAACAACACCTATATAGTGTTTATATAAATTATTTGTTATTATATCTATTACGATGTTAATTATATTTTCTTTTAGTTCACTTGGTCGTTCAAATCTTGATATTTCTGTAATGTGACACCTTGTATTCTTTTTTGTTGTTGTTTGACCTTATTATTATGCTACGATATTTGAGATATAATAGATTAAATGTGACATAAGACACTACTAGAAAACTAGTAGCTCAACAAATATAATATACAAATTAAAAACGGGAAATTAAGGTATTTATAACAGTACAATTATAATTCGATCTGTCTCATAACAACAACGACATTATCTGAAATCTATCTTCGGGGTTCCTTGACAATTCCTTCTTGTAACGTTTTAAGTATAACTTCTTGTGTCTAGTATCCACTAATGAGATGTTCACTTGTGTGAAGTAGATTAGATAAGACATACCTTTGACAATAAACCATAGATAACAACAAATAGAACTTACTGCAGTGTGAAGTGGTCGAAAATTGAGAGAGAAATAAAAACAACTCTTGGATTTTAACAACTTGGCGAAATGTTGCAACAACAGAGGTATAGCTCTACAATATTGTTTAAAATCAAACGGCGGTCTTCATCAACTGAAACATACAGTTTGAGAATCAGCCAACAGGACAAGATAATATCAATGAATGAATGAATTTTATTTTCCAATTAATATTACAATATAATCGCATCAAACAAGTACAAGAATATAGACAGAAACACACAATATCAACAGTTATTGTAAATTGGAGAGATTGTGTAGCCTGCTGACTGTCTTATGACAGCCCCCCAAAAAGAAAAAGAAAATAAAGCGAAATATTAACTAAATGTGTCTGCGCCGAGTGGTTAGAAGCAAACCTCAGATGAAGGTTCAAGCGGAAGAATTTGTTAATTATTATTAATTATTATAACGCCTCATCTGATCCTTTGATGAAGGACAAAATGCCGAATATTACTAATGTGGTAATTAAATTAGTCAGTCAAACAAAGTATTCATAAACAGTTGCAATCAGTACATTTGTATATGTACATTAGTATAATATTTTGTGGAAGTTGATATCATTTCTCTGATCCAGATGAGAAAACGACTATTATCACACAATTAGAACCGTCTTATTGTTTTTAACAATAATAATTTCTTAATAAGTGTTTTATAATGAATAAAAGAGTAGCTGATAATTGTACGTATAATGACTAAAGACACCAGACTCTATCAAACAGTTCCCTCAGAATGTCCATGTTAAAATACATATATGACATTTGAATATATTCTGAACACAGAATAAAAAATGGTCATAATCTCTTCTAGTGTCTACGTGTCAGGTACTTTTGTCTATTGTGGAGATCACCAAGTACTAATTAATACTTATAACATTCCCTTATTCGTTTCTTTCTAAAATCCAACCTTTAGTGTATCGCATAGAGTTTATTGTGTACCTGTTGATCTAAAATATTTAGCGACTTATTCAAAGAATTGACCTTTAATATATATATATATATATATATATATATATAGAGAGAGAGAGAGAGAGAGAGAGAGATTGAGTGAGTGAGTGAGTGAGTGAGTGAGTGAGTGACTCAGTCAGTCATTGAGTTAGCCAGTGAGTCAGTGACTCAGTAAGTCAGTCTGTGAATCAATAAGTTAGTCAGTGAGTTAGTTTGTGAGCGAGACATTTAGTGAGTAAGTCAATGAGTGAGTCTTTGATTGAATTAGTTGGTGAGTTGATTTATCGTCTTTCAGTCTGTAATTCAGTGAGGTAGTTGGTAATTCGGGATAATCCATAGAGGATAATAATAATAATAATAATAATAATAATAATAATTTACTGAAGTGACATATTCAATTCTTTGATGAAGACCTAATTTAAGTGATATGCTATAAAGATATATCACAATTATTATATACTTACGTGACATCTGCTATTATACAAAATATTATTTTTGAAACAAGCACATCGCTTACTCCGACATCTCTTAGGTCCATTACAATTGCACTTGACGAAACCCTGACCACCGTGTTGAGACTCATCTTTGTTGGCTGATGAAGCGACACACTACTATCACTGTTAATGTCAGATTCACTCAGGAGTCTCTGAGGACATAAATCAAACTGATATCTACTATATTTCCCTTTCAGAATACCAGAAGGGCAACCAATGGTATATCGTCCGTTTTCTACAGCTAATATAACACCTAGAATATTTCTGGGATCACCACGTCCCCTGTCAACAGACTTAATAGGAATAGCGACTTTATCACCAATGGTGCCATCCTTCATAATCACGCGACTTCGCTTAACAACACGCTCGGCTTGTTTCTGTTGTGTGGGCTATGGCAAGCTTTCTTTTCTTGTCTATGCTGCTCGTTGGTTGAGTGGTTTCTGGGAGAGGTTGAGTTGTTTCTGGTAGAGGTTGAGTCGTTTCTGATAGTGGTTGAGTCGTTTCTGGTAGAGGTTGAGTCGTTTCTGATAGAGGTTGAGTCGTTTCTGGTAGAGGTTGAGTCGTTTCTGGTAGAGGTTGAGTGGTTTCTGGTAGAGTTTGAGTGGTTTCTGGTAGAGGTTGAGTCGTTTCTGGTAGAGTTTGAGTGGTTTCTGGTAGAGGTTGAGTGGTTTCTGGTAGAGGTTGAGTGTCTGGTTGAGTTGAGCTGCTGGAGAGAATGGCTAGTAAGTCATATTCCGTCTGTAGTTTTCGAATAACATGATGCGGTAACGACGAAGAACTCAAACCAATCCTGGCTTTGGTGCCAAATAAGAATCTCATACTTGGACAGAAGATAATAACCTCGGTATGACATAGCTGATGATTGTTCATTTAAATGTTTCAGTTCATTTATCAACAAAAGGTATTCGGATTTTGGTATAAGTACCTTTTTCAGATATTCAAATTTCTTATATAACTCATTTTTGAACGTATCTTCTACTGAAACCTCCAAACTGATACCTGAACAATAATAGCCCAAATATTTATAGGCCAAGGGATTTGGATGTTCAAAGAAGTGTAACCTTAGTGTTGCTTTAAGGACACAGGATGATTAGTACAAAACAAAACAATTTTTACAATACTTGACATATTGACTGAATTCAAAATTCCCTATCTGGCAATATATCAAACTGAGGGCACTCATTTCAGTCATTTGCCCAAATGACTAGCATGACACATTGACTGTAATATATATATATATATATATATATATATATATATATATATATATATATATATATATATATATATATATATATATTAGCAAATTAGAAGCTAAGAAATTAATTTAGGTGAAATTATTAGCTGTGGACATTATTTATCACGTTTTGATAATACATTTAGTAAATAAATTATTTATATACAGTTTTACGATATTATATATATTTTGTATTTATATATTCTGCTACAAATAGCTATGGACGACCAAAAGGTGCATAAATAACATTGAAAATAAACATACAAACATCTGTTAATCGTCGAAACAACGACATATGGTAAAGAAAGGAATTTGAATCCAACGAGTTTGACTACACATTAAACTGTTGACAGCCAGATCAAATATCAGAAGATGCTGAGATTCTGTGAATTCTCCATCCATACTTTATATGAAATGGACAATGACCTTTGGTCGAGAAGAACACTGGAATGTATACCGCATACAGATAGCAGTCTTGATAAGAGTATTTGAAACCAACTGTCAATCTGTCAATCACTATCGACGTTTCCATAGATCACAACATCTCACTGACATTTAGTATGACTCCCAATAAAGGTCAACTACCGTGGGCGGATTAGGATGGCCAAGAATAAGTACGACATCTCTGTCACAGATGCTCCAGCATCCCCATCATAGAATAGATAGATGCTGACAGTGAGATGATACAGTAACAATTGTTTGGTTGATATTCCCTTCCTGTTGTCCGTGAACGAAATCAAACAGTTATATTTCTCCAAGTATATCGTAAGACGCCGTCGTGAGAAAGGTCAGGCTACGCTTTCCGACCATCAAAGACAAGACTTATCACTTATGACTACAGTAGGCCAAGTTAGTTTCTAGATTCCATTTCGATATCAGGCTAAATTTTATTTCTCTCTCAATTTTCGACCACTTCACACTGCAGTAAGTTCTATTTGTTGTTATCTATGGTTTATTGTAAAAAGGATCTCTTATCTAATCTACTTCACACAAGCGAACATCTCATTTAGGAAAAAAAAAACTGATCTACAACAAGAATAAAGGAGACGGGGAGACGATATAAGAAGCGACCACAGATAATTGTACGTATAATGACTAAAGACACCAGACTCTATCAAACAGTTCCCTCAGAGTGTCCATGTTAAAATACATATATGGCATTTGAATATATTCTGAACACATAATTAAAACCTGTCATAATATCTTTAAAGTGGACATCTAGTGTCTACGTTTCAGGTAAGTTTGTCTATTGTGGAGATCACCAAGTACTAACTACAACTTATAGCATTACCTTACCTGTATGTTTACAACATCCAACCTTTGATGAATCAAATCTAGTTTAGCATGGACCTCTTGGTATTTTGGTCACTTATTTCTTAAATTGAGTTACCTATATATATATATATATATATATATATATATATATATATATATATATATTATATATATATATATATATATATATATATAAGGGCAGTGGGTTAATGGGTAGGTGGGTTAGTGGTTGGGTGAGTGGGTGAGTGAATCAGTGAGTCAGTGAGTCAGTCGGTCAGTTCAAAGGTCGTCTACTGATCTGTTGTTTAGTCAATCAGTAAACTACACACTCTCTAGAGAATAATAATAATAATAATAATAATAATAAGATGTTAATATATACCATATGCAAAAAGTAAGAATACAAATACATATAAAACAGCAGCAGATGGTACAGACAGAAAATCGAATACAACGGGTTTGAATATGCATTAAAGTTTTGACAGCCAGATCAACTGCGATGAGATGATGGGATCGAATGCATTATGTAAACTCTCCATCCACACTCTATTTTAAATAGACAATGACCTTTTGTCAAGATGAAAATACATAGATTAGCACCGGATTGTATACGGGCTACAGACAATAGTCTCGATAAGAAATATTTGAGACCAATTACCGATCACCATCGATGTTTCAATCGATCACAACATCCCACTGACATTTACTCCGACTCCGAAGAAAGGGCCGCTGAGCTGGGTATTTTAGGATGGGCAAGAACAGATACCGAGTCTCTGTCACAGATGCTCCAGCATGACAGGATGAAAAAGAGGATACATTAAAAGTTGTTTAGTGGACACTCCCTTCATGTTGTCTGTGAAAGTTTCTGAGAAAATAAAATAATAAAAATAATAATAATAATAATAATTTTAAATATTTTCTTTTGTAATGTATTATGACCTTGTTATCATGATTATATAAGGAAAGAGAGAGGGGGGGGGAGAGCGAGGATCCTATCCTTGGATGACCCCAAGATTCTAAAGCAAAAGGTTAACTAGCTAATTTTGATGAAGCTTCTTTGCATGATATGATCTGGAGATATTCGTAAGACACAATAGATTTAAACAATATTTTATTTTCCCCAAAATGCATTTACTGCATTTACAAATGGATCAAAACATACATAAATACATATGTTCTGGTGAAGCGAAGTAAGGCGTGGGTGTATCTAATCGTTCATATTAAATTTGACTAATTAAATATACATACCAATGATGCACTTTCTTCGACATGTAGATTGTGGCACAGATGAGACTTCAGATTACTACAGCCAATTCTCATTCGTGACAGATGAATGTTTTCCCACCTGGGCCCGTAATAGAATAGGCTATTTCTAGTAAATGTTGGTGCAAATACATGTTTTTAAACAAAGACAACCTTGTAGCATTTTTGATATCCAATTCAAAATTGTTCCACTCAGAGACCATGCTAGGCCATAACGACTTGGCAAACGAGTTTTTTCTGCAATATGGGACAGTAAAGTTATGTGCAGTAGACAGTGCATATCGATATCGAACTCCAACTTTGCTGCCAGAAATGGCCATGCAACATCACGCATTAGCAACTTTGTATAACATCGTGCAAAACAAATATGTTTGTTCCGGGAGAGATACTGACTTACTATTATGCCAATCTGTGTATGCTGGATTAGCTTCTTGAATACAGAACCTTCCATGTAAACGGGCGGCATCTGGGCTAAATGCAACTTGTTTAAAGATTCTGTTTAATGTGGGTTAAATTCTATCAGCTAACCTCTTATCCATCGGCTTATGGCTACCAAGTCAGTATTCAATTTTTGTGCCGCCCTTTCGTGATTGTCCACCTCTATAAATAGACAAGTATCGTTAGCAAATATTCTGATGCGACAATGACGAATTACATTGTAATATCGTTTATAAATATCAGAATTAGCAGAGGACCCAGTACAGATCCCTGGGGTACCCCTGCAAATATTATCTTCCAATCAGACAACTAGTTGCCCATTGATCATCACAGGGTTGATACCGTTCTTGCGAGCCACACTATAATTGACCCACGAATTCCTCATTTCTCTAACTTGTAAAGGATGCCACGGTGCCATACACGGTCATATGCATGACTGATATTTCAAAATATGACTCTAATATCCTTGCCTTCCAACACTGCCTTGCAAAAACTGTAGTACATCTCAACCATCTGGGTCACAGTAGTATGACCTGGAATAAAACCGGATTGCCACATCGATATTATGAAATTCCTTTAAAAATAATCAAACAGTTCTCTAAATACAACCATTTTCAGTACCTTCCCAACTATACTAAGAAGGGAGACTGATCTGTAATTTGGTAACAGTTGCATTATCACTTTTCTTGTGCAGTGCTATCATGTTTGCAATCCTCTAAAGGTTCGGGAATTTATTGGTATTTTAAAAACATATTGAATATTTTACATATGACTGGTTCTAACTGTACATCTCTTCCTTCAACACCTTAGGACTAACGCCTTCTGGTCCAAAGGCTTTTGTGATATTCAACCGTGACAGACATTTTTAACAACTTAAAGAGACGTTTCTATAGACGATAATGATCAGTTAAAGTGTCATAGTTATCAAAGAAAGTAGCATAACTGTCACGAACAGATCGACATTCAATAAAATAATCACTGAATACACGTGCTTTCTCCTGATCATCTGAGACTGGTCTCCCATTTATATCCAGTGTTGAGATAGTCTACGACTGGTTGTACAACAGTCTCCTTGACATATTCCACCATTTGTGTGCGTTTGACAAAATAGTATCACTCATTCCCGCTAGCAGTTTATATTTTGTCTCGGATTTTAGTCTCCAGATCTCCGAGAAATAATGCCTTCGTCGGACAAGAAATACGTTCCAAGCTTCGGCAGTATTGTCTTGTTATTTAAGGCGATAGACCCTATCCTTTGTTCTGCGTAATCGTCTGCGATAGCCATCCTAAAATGGTTTATCCCATGATAGCACTAACAGCTAAGTTTACACAGAATGGCCACTTGAAGAGTCACAGCTTTAGATGAAGCATCCACTCATGAATTACTATTTGGAATAGGAATATGTTTTGGCGGCAAAATACAAATGCCATGGACACCGGTCGTTGTATGAACTGGAGGAAATCAAATAACATTCTTTAATACTCTTTTAATGATAGATATTTCCTAGTTACTTTCCTTTAAAGGTTCATCCGTGACCAAGTTGTACTAAGCTGAAATTATATATGTGTCGCACCCTCGTAGGTACCAAAACACGAAGTAATGCTTCTTAAGTCAATTTTCCCATTCGAAATCAATCAAGTAGATCGATCAACGTATAGTAAGTGTTTCCCTATCTATATTGGTATTATCCATCCATGTGATTATTATCAATGTGATAATTGTACTATGCGGCTATCTACTAGCAATTCATTATATATATTCTCATCAATATGCGATAATTAAAATGTCCCTATCTGGTGTAATGTCTGACGGAATCGAAATATCGCACGTTGAAAGTCTCTAAGGAGAGTCTAGTTCTTATATTTGTTTTCGAAAACCTAACTTCCTGCGGTATTCATCCTCAATCCATCATAAATTATTATCTCACATTTTGTAGATCACAAAAATTGGGAATTCTTCCACAACGTGCTGTGTGAATTACACGGAGAGAAATTTCCATTTGACCTGATTGGGCTTACTGAAGTGTTTTGTTGTGATTATGATACACATCTATCGTTACCTGGCTTTCATGATATAATTATTTGTTGTCGTGACGATGGCAGTAGGGATGGTGTTTGACTTTTTATTAAGAAAAGCATAATTAAAATGTTTTAAAGATCTGTGTATTTATACCGCACTTATTACAATAATCATTTATTAAAATGCCATCAAAATACAATAAAAACACCCTTATAGGAGTGAATTATAAATCAAATACTGTGCCAATAGCTGACGTTGATATATTTACAGACATCTTATATGCTATTTTAGATATTATTAATAAGGAAAATAAATTTGGCATTTTAATGGGTGACATGAATATTGATCTGCTTAAGATTGGTTGTCATTCTAGAACAGGTAATTATCTTGCATATTCATATAGGTTTATCAGCCTGAGATACTAATGTTCTTAAAGCTGTAGACCAACATACCCTGGCAGATAACATAATACCAATATACTTGTAATATGTAGTTTCAATCAAATGTTCATTATTTATATACACCTTTTTCATTCATTCTTAGTCGACCGCCATTCCTAAAACATTGCATCTAAAGATAGTCTAAAACTTCAGTGTGTTCACAACTGCTTGGCTTTGGTTGTCATATGGTTTGCTCGGTTTTCCCATTCTGTCCCACTCTCGAAATCTCCTCATTGGCTCCTGTTCAATCTTGCATCCTTTTCAAAGTCTGTACCACTGACGTTGTTCTGACGTTGAATGTGGACCTTTGCGTTTGTTGTTGACATGTTGAAACCTGCAGGTTGTTCCATGAGTACACTTTCTACCATCATGGTACATATTACACGAATACGGCTTTTGGTATGCTCGGCCGTTTTGATCGGATGATTGCTGAAGTGGTCAACAAATACTTTCTGGGTCGTTGACCTTATACTTGCAGGGCTTGTGAAATAATGTCAGGATGTTCTGATAAGCCGACTAACAAAGATAAGGAACAAAATCATTATTCCTGTGTGTTCTCCAAAGGCCCATGACAGCTAACCTAATATAACCATTAATATGTTTTAAAGGCACTGGTTTGACTCTAATGTCTAAAGAGTTACAAACCCGAAAGGTAATTTCGTTTCCGTCTGAATTAATATTTATTCAATAGATAGCTTAATGATTCACCAGAGTCACAAAACCGAAATAGCCTTGATTCGGGTATAAAACAACGAGAGTTTCCCGAATGGAACTATTAAATACAGGTGGTGAATTGTTTAGCCGAAATTCCAAAATCCGAAAACCTCCCAAAATACGAAACTTAATATTAATGCTGATATGACACGCCACAAATGGAAATTTCCACAAAGTGTTGTGAAGGTTCCACCAAATACAGTTGTTATGTTCCTCGGATCTGATGACATTATATACAATATTGTTTGTTTTATATACATATAAGTGAAGTGAAATTGTCTTATCTTACATAAATTGATAATATGCATGTAATACAAAATTTATGTCATATAGCTGACAGTCAGACATGTCGATTTGATGATTTATAATTATTTTTATATCTTTAGGTACATTCCTCGTTTAAGTTACCTGATTGTAATAAGCCTAAACAAAATATTGGACATAATCAAATATTCAGTAAATTACTAGAATTAGCCTTCAAGAAAATCACTTTTCCTATAGCATACATAATACATCAATTCTGAACTACAAATAGGCTTAATATCCTAGATCAGTTAAAAAAAACTACACAAGTCATCTTTATTTATAAGTCATTTGATTCCAGTAGTTACATAATTAGTGGTCAATAAACTAATTATAATCTTTTTGTGGGTTATAAGATTCATAAATTAAAAACCATTTTCGTACGAACATCAGCATTGGTTGGGCTTCAGCCTGAAAACTGTGTCATGCATCCAACAATTTGCCCATTTAGCCATTATGGCTAGAGTTAATCATTAACCTCAAATTATTGAAAAATCAGTTCACCTTTCATTTTATTTATCACTTCTAAAATTTGATATAAGAAAATAATTGACGTAGAATTTGTCATTGCAAAGTTGTAGGCTGCATCTTTTCCCAAAAAGACATAATATTATTCTTACTCTGGAGCACATCATTGAAGCAAGTATAGGCAATTGTATGTTAGCATTGTCATATACAGATAAATAATGTAAATAAATAAAGCGGATTTGTCAGAGCATATTCCATACACAATAAACACGTTTATTCCGTGTAGAGGAATTGCTGCTGATACACGTTTGACTAAATGTTGACGAGGTAGAATCGTGATAACAAAGACAGAATACAAGAGAAAATATCTACCTTGGCTGATGGAGCTATTTGATACTAACGTGATAAAGTTTGTTTCCCTCAATATGTTTATGATTGGAATTAGTTTCATCGACTAAACATATTTCCTAGCATCGCATCATCATCTAGAGTAAACATTTTGTAAATCCTAAAGGTTAAAGTGGTGTGATATTGGGTTAAGGAAAGAATCAAATTCCTGTCCAAAATCTTCATCAACTGATGGCATTTAGCTAACAACAAAATGGTGTCATAGGACGTACGCCATCAGCATATGGTGTTACTATGGAACAGCTAACAGTAATTAGCCGTAACTGAATGTCGAATCCTGCTCCATTTAATAAATCAGCCAGTAAGATGATGTGATCCATGGATAGACCTGTGTTTATCTGTTACATTGTTAACATCTGAATTTATCATTCTAAATCCGTATCCCGAAATCGATGGTTACTGTTTATGATATTGAGTTTGTCATCTGATAATTCTCAACTTTAAAATAGAAAAAATCGATTTATGATTATGGATAAAATATCAATAACTCATTGTTCCCAATTATAACTTAATTATAATTAACAGTAGAGAGTACAAGAACATTCTATTTTGTGGCATAACGATCATAGTTAATCTAACTAAACCAATGTTATATGAGCTGTTTTAAAAACTATTTCAATTTGAATTATAATCCATTTATTATTATTATTATTATTATTATTATTATTATTATTATTATTATTATTATTATTATTATTGTTGTTGTTATTGTTGTTGTTGTTGTTCTTCTTCTTCTTGTTATTACAGTTATTGTTGTTGTTGTTATTGTTGGTGTTATTCTGGAGTTCAACTGACCAAATGTTGTTCATGTAGATGTAAGCGATATATACGTCAACCTCTATTAGTCTGAACAATGATCCTTCTTCCTTAACTCAACATAATAATAATAATAATAATAATAATAATAATAATAATAATAATAATAATAATAATAATAATAATAATAATACATATTTAATAAAACGCCCTTACTAGGAGAAGCCATTCCAATGACCCTGTACAGTGATACTAGCTGTTAGTAGGCCCTTCTAGCTGATGGCAGATTTTGAAAAAAGTACGACAGCTGATTTATCTTTGACAAAACTGAAATTAATTAACAGTCCTGTGTTTTCTGTGCACAGAAAATTGTGATACATGTATCTTTTTGTAACTTTTGTTTCCTTGGGGCCTATGGGAAGACAGCTTTAACTAGCTACACGTCCAGGTCCTCTAATTTGTATGTATTCGACTACTATGTTCCATGTGAAATATAAACTGTAACAAATAAAATACAAATTTGAAATAAATAGCATTGTCATTGTCCCGTGTGTTGTTAATATCAAGGACGTGGTGCCAATCTAATAAAGCTACCAGCGTTCGTCGGATGTTTAATGGCGAGTTAACCCTTCGGACATATATTCCAGATGTGACCAGCCCGGCATCAAGGTTAAAAACCATCCCCTCGCTTACGGCCGATCTATTGCGGCGTTTAGATTCAATAATATTGGCAACCCATCACAGCATCTCAGCATCTCCTCGCGGTTGATCTGGCTGTCACACGTTTATTGCGTATTCAAACTCGTCGGATTCGAATTTTTGTCTTTACCATGTGTCGCTGTTTCGATCATTATCAGGTGTTTGTAAGCTTATTTTGTATTTATTTATCCACCTTTTGCTGATCTATATCCATTTGGAGGGGAATTAACATAAAATAATATCTGACGTGATATTATTATTATTATTTTTATTATTATTTTTATTATTATTATTATTAGTAGTAGTAGTAGTAGTAGTTGTTGTAGTAGTAGTAGTAGTAGTAGTAGTATACTCTAGAGATTGTCTCGTATGATTCATTGACTAATGAAACTACAGCCCCACAGACGACCTATTGACTCACTCACTTGCTCACTCAATTAATTAATCATTCAATGAATTAATTAACTAATTAATAAATCAATTGTGGAATATAAATAATCTGAAATATGGAACAAATTATATTTTATATTTTATTTATTTATATCGATATGCTATTAAATTCATAACCTTAAGGTCGACATGTTAAAACAAATCTTTAAGCCTAAGGAAAAAACACATTCATCAAACCAGTCATATGCCATTTCTATATTTGGAGCGAAGTGATCGAACACAAAGTAGCACAGAGAACAGTTACAGCTAGCACAGACCGATAATATATAATTACCTTCACTTAGAAAAAAGTCTGTAAACATCCTGAATCGATTAAACTTATGTTTTCGTGATTGCGAATTCGAAGCGTTACATGAATCTATTTATCTAGATGTTGCAAATATCAAGAACAATATCAGATATGACATCGATACGCGATAATTCAATCAGTACAGTAATGTCAAATTATAGATCTCAACTAAGGTTACTCTTATATTAACTATTTTTCTAATTAATCCAATTCCAAATCTTCCCCCCAAATCTCATTTCCACGGATCCGATCTCTTAACCGATAGATGTTAAAATAAAAAAAATATTCTTCGCTCAATTTCTGTTGTTTCGCATATGTGTGCCATAACAACTATGCGCCATTATATGTTGGGCGCTCAGCCGTGTAAGCATTTAGAGGGACGAGAGTGTAAATTGTTGATAATCTAGTGTCTTTCTGTGAACTATTAAAATACAGACCGTATGAGTGTGAGATAGTTCTGCATACAATGATATGCATTGCAATGGTTTGGTTTGTGATTAACAAGTGGATTACAGGTGAATATCAGACGACAGCCACCCAATTGTTATATGTGTCATCTGGAACTGGCACCCAGCTGTTGTTATTGTAAACCTTACCTAAATATGTGTCGTTTGGGGGCAATTTGCCATAATACACGGTCGTACCCTGACACAACCATCCAGCCCACCACGAATAGGTTCCGATAGAGATGATAACATGATCACTTAGAGATAGAATGGCAAGATCTATGATGTAATTATGAGTTGAGTATACAACATGGTCACCGATTATATTCTTCTTACACCAAGATAAGTCGTCACTAGCTACAATAAACTGTACTCTGTTGTGTAACTTCATAAAATAGTTCATAGCGTGAAAGAAGTAACTCGGAGGTCGGGGTATAAATCCCATTTTTTGTCTGTTTTCACTAATCAAATTTGTCCGACGAACATGGATCCCGACTCTTACAAACTGTTCCCTCTTCCATTCAAATGGAGTTATGTTTTTGTAATATTCGTGTACTTCGTCTTGAACCCGACTTGGAAAAGTGAATTCATTTCTGATATCATTTTTGGTATCACTAAAATATTTGTACGACTGGAAAAATCCGCTCAAAATCAGGTCGGTTTTAGGTAGATGACGTAATGTCTGGATCGTGAGATCAGCATCAACATCTGCTCCAACTCTGTTGAAGGTGACATTACTCACGTTGGCTACATTTATTGACAGTGACCTTCCGAATGTTGTACGAAGCAGACTGAAATAATTCCCATCCCTCATTAATGGAATCCATGCTGGATTATTTCGGCTAGTGGCAAATAGAGCCGCATACTGGAACATTTGATTACCAAGTCTTCCCATTGACGAAGCTGTCATGTAATGTTTCTCTGTCGATGTTAAGTTATTCCCAGTTAAATTCGCAGTATCCACATATAGAGTGCTAGCTCCTGATGACAGTGAGTATTTCTTATTGACGAGGGGATCACTGTCATTTTTGTTTTGTTCACCGTACACTTCTGGAATATCAGTTGTCCTCGAAATGACATATTGTTGATGTTCGTTGCTAAAATTCCCTTGAAACGTGAAACGTTCGGAAAATATAGTCTCCGGTCCGATCAAGTTAGATCTGTCGTAGATGTTGATCCAGAAGATAATACATATTAGCCCAAGTACCATTATGGATGGCAGGATCCAGATTGTGCTTTTCAACTGGATTGATGTTATCATATCTCCACATCCTATCATACCTGGTTATGAATGTAACGTCAACAATATGCCATTCATAATTTAGGTTGGTGATTACACATGTTATTCCATGTTGGCGCTATTGGTCATTAGAGCAATGTAATTATTCCCAAAAGCTTACTGACAAAGTTGTAGTGTTGTGAAATGTGACTCCTTCATTAAACAGCAATAATTGCGCCTCCTTCACAAAACAACCATAAATATATCTCCATATAACAGTTATAAACACTCGTCACTCGTCAACTATAAAAGCTATTTGACATTTAATTTAGCGAGATGACAAAAAATGTCCAATATGTTACTGCCCTGTATATCACCAATTCGGATATATCGATCTGTGTATAGAGCGAAATTAATTGTAAATGTTTGTTTAAATGATGACACAGAACTGGATGTGCAACGACCTAAACATTGATCAGTAAATGAACATGTCCAGGTATGAGATAGCTAGTGGTTATATACCGTGTTATTTATAGTATATCTGACAAAAATTCAATTTCGATTTTCGATTTCAAGACTAGTATACGCGATATTGGCAGTTTTAGAATTATAACACGCACACACACGCGCCCCCACGCACACACACACGGGTGCCCACATACACTTGTGTATGTGTATATATGTTACAGTTAATCTGTATAATCAGGTGATATGTATATTACCTGAAATATTTAGGTAATCTGTATTAAATCTCAGTTAGCAATAGACGTATTACCTGAATAGTTAAGGTAATATACATATTACCACGGATGGACATCGTTTTTGTCAAATATATTTGGATGATGTCATCGTCGTTGCCAAAAACTGATGGTATTTGACCGGATTCATGGTGATGGGCTGAAACTGTCTCCAAAGAAGTGCCATCTTTTCCGAAACAAGGTTCGCTATGTCGGACACATAATGTCAGCTGATGGGATTGAACCTGATCCCGATAAGGTCGACAAAGTTCGTAATTGGCCGACACCAATTGGTGTTGATTCCACGCGTACATTCCTAGGATTTAGTGGACACAACAGACGATTCGTAAAGGATTACGCCAAAATTGCTCTTCCTTCGAATGAGATTCTTCAGGATATCAGAGGAAATGGCATGTCTAAACAGCGGAGACCAGTGATCAATGACACCAACAGCAAATTCACTTGGGATGAACAAGAGCAACAACAACAACAACAACAACAAAAAATTCGATACCCTAAAGGAACGCTTAACCGTTCCACCTATTTTGACTTACCCAGATTATGGCAAGACCTTCGCATTACATACGGATGATAGCATGAATGGACTTGGTGCAGTTCTCTATCACGAGTTCCATATGGATTACCTCTGAAACTTCACTCAGATCAAAGTGCTAGCTTTGAGAGTCAGATGATATCAGGCATCTGCAAGTTGACCGGAATTGCCAAATCAAGAACAACACCCAATGGGGAACGGAATTGTCGAATGCTTCAACAGAACGCTGTTGAATATGCTGGGTAAGTTTGAACTATCCCAGAAGACCGATTGAAAGTCTGCGGTTGGTCCACTCGTGCATACCTATAATTGCACGAGGTACGACAGTACTGGTTTCACACCATATGAATTACTTTTAGGAAGACGTCCTAGACTTGCCACAGACTCCGTATTAGATCTGGTGAGTCTGACCAGCATCACGATTACGGTGAGTACATGCAGAATCTGAAGACTTGGCGGATCATGCCTATAGCCTGGCGTCCAATGCATCCAAGTCATCGCAACAGAAGCAAAGATCACATTATGACAAACGATAGCGGGAGCTGTAGTAAATACGGCGACCACATACTAGTTAAGATCGTAGCATTTGACAGGGAAACATAAAATCATTGACAAATGGGAACCCGATATCTGTGTTATCCTTGAACAGCCGAACGAGGAGGTTCCAGTCTACGTTGTCAGGAGGGAAGCAGGTGATGATACAACCAGAACGCTTCATAAAAATTTGTTCGTACCCATAAATTCACTGCCACTTGATAAGAGCGATGATATATATATATATATATATATATATTATATATATATATATAATAAACGGAAAACACTGTGACGTTCTTTTTCTTTTTTAATTTATTCATCTGTAGGACGCACGCGCACACATGCGTACACACACGCACGCACACACGCACACGCACACACACACACACACACAATTATTTAATGAAGTCCCAACTCAAGAACTAATCTAATATATTTGTTAATAAACTGTGTATTGTTTATTATATTTTGACAACAAATCTTGATTCAAATAAGTTTTACCTCAAGTTGGCGCTGTTTATAATTGGAACGTTATGATCTGATTTCGTCTTTTTAAGTTTTGTCGCGTTGAAAATGAAGCCTTACATATTTATATCTGACATGATGGTGTTATATACTCTACAGATGTGATTTAAATCTCCGATGTCAATATTGTATGTGTCTTTCTGCCTTTATAACAATATTTAGGATTCACAGAGAAGAAAATGTCACCATACTGTGTATATATATATACCATCTGCCGGTCAACGTAGTCCGCCCATTGAACACCAAGACTAAAACAGCAACAACTTATTTGGTAACAACAGTCGCCATCACAAAGCAACCGTTTGTTGATTATGGAATCTTGCACCAGACTTCAATATATTTCGTTCTAAATTATCGAAATAAATGATAAAAGAATAAGTATTCATAGCAATTGATGAATAACCTAGAATATATAGATAGTGCCTACATGGCCTAACTGGTAGCGCGGATTGCCACAGACCTGTGGCACACTGGTTCAAATTGCGGCCGGGCTACGTCAGAAGGGTGTTTCATCTTTCACTTCGCCTCATTACCCCTAGGCTAAATGGGTGGAGCGACCTCTATCACGTCGACAGAAGTGGCCATAAAAAAGTCACATTTACATTTACCTAGAACACACACACACACACACACAAGAGAGAGAGAGAGAGAGAGAGAGAGAAAGAGAAAGACCCACACAAGACATATCGCGAATCATGAGTAGACTTTATATTGGTCAAAGTGGGGTACTGAACCAGACAACGTGTGACATAAATAGCAAGGTCAAACAGTTGGAACGTGATATAAATATACTCCCTGAAGCGATAGCGCTGCGTATAGAAGTTTGGGTTCGATTCCAACTTATAGTTGTGTTTATAGGATTTGTTCTCCTGGCACATGCCCCTCAGCTATATATCCCGGGTTTCTCAGTGCTAGAAACCTATTGAAAACTCAAAGAAGTGCAGAAACTAAAGAGAAATCAGGAATGCCTTACATATAACTAGATCTTAGAGATTGGATTTTAAAGCATTTCATTAATTATACATTAGCTATAAGGGGAAATATCCAAGTTGTCTATTCCACTATTTAAAAGCTCTGCCAAGTCATTATGGCCGATATTCTGCTCCGTTAATCTTGATCCGTGATAGCGCAGTTAGTTAGAGCGTAGGACTCGTAGCCGAACGGTCGCGGGTTCGAGACTACGTGAGCCGCAATCCTGTCACATGGCGACTGGTTCACTCATCCATAAAAACAATGAGACATAAAGACATATTCTTGTGAGTATTACAATATTACATATTATTTGTACAGCGTCTTTGGGTGGCTCCTGCTAGTAAGGGCGCTTTATTAAATATACATTATTATTATTATTTTCTATTTAATCTAGAGTTAGCCCATATTCAGTTTTTTTTTTCATACATGCATATATGTACTAGTATGTTATATACGTAATCTCAAGTGAGCAATTATTATTTCACTGTCTCTAGTGTTACTGAGCCAGACAAATTAGCGGGATTGTGGCAAAGATCCGGAATTTGTCGCTGACAAATAAGGGCAACTGGATCATGCATCACATCAGGGTCCTAGATTCCACAGGTAAAACGGTGTGATTATAAATGTACTATCAGATATTTCATTTGTCCCCATTGTTCTAATGTTAAAAAGGCGCCTACGTGGTCTAACGGTAGTGTGTTTGGATCACAGATCACTACCACCCGTGTTCGAATCTCGACGTGGGCATATCTGAAGGGTGTTTCATATTTGATTTCGTCTCATTACCTTTGGAGGTCGCTCGGCCCATTTAGCCTACCATATGCACAAACGTGGCCGTAAAACATCAATCATCTTGTAGTGTTAAGACGTATCTTAATGGTTGTCGTCTGTTTGGAGGGCAGCATCTCCATTTAATACCGATACAGTAACTGGTGTATGCAAGTGATCTAACATTAGTGATGCTTTGCAGATGATTATGATAAGGCAATGCTTCATTTGAAGCATGCCGACAGGAGGCAGAGTCAAATGCCTGGACGGCTACGAGACAGAAGAGCAATAGAAGGTAGACATCACACATTTTCAAACACAGTTGACATGCTACCTTGAATAATATCTATTTGTGGCGTTTAGCATAGGCGGACGCCTACGTGGCCTAACTGGTAGAGCGGTTAGACACACACATCTCTATAGCGCCTGGGTTCAAACTCCGACTGGACTATGTCAGAAGGGTGTTTCATCTTTCAATTCGCCTCATTACCTTTGGAGATCAGTCGACCCATTTAACCTACCTTGTGCACAAAGGTGGCCGTAAAACAGCAACATTAACTTTTAGACGAGGCCGTACAAAATTGATTTGATGTTTATTATCCACTCTCCAGGGAGAGAGAGAAAATGACTGAAAATCTATTAAATATTACATTAAAAATAAATTTCGAGAACAAATCACTTTATTGAGTAACACGTTTTTAGTTGTATTTGGTTTTTTATCAGTATTTGAATCATGTGGTTTGGTAAATGTCCGATGTATCTTACGCTAACTTAGTATTATATATTAAGTTTTAATGATGGAAATAATTCTTTTCTAGCTTTTGAGAGTATCTCAGGATGCTAAACAGCAAATCAATGATGTATGGCCTTATGAAATTGATATACAATAAAATATTAATCTAATTGTTATTCCGACAGATGATGATGTAATTAACGCTGGCAGTAGCATGGACGACGAAGATGATGATGTAGAGCCACTGCTGCCAACTGCAGCCTGTGATTATTGAAGGACAACTGCATTAAATTACTGGTTAACTGCTTGTAACAGTCATTGTGCTCTAAATGGTTTTCTGTCACGTTGGTTGAAATGCTTCATAACAGAAGGACAATAAGCTTTTCGCTGTAATTTACCCTGTTTTCTATTATAATAACAGTAATGTAACTGGTTGATAATGTGTGGAGTGATTTCTATTGTTAAATGCTTTTGATCCAATGAAAGCCATTTATTTATTTGTATTTTGGATGACTTTCGATTGTTATTCCCATTTTGCAGCTAGATTGAATATCGTGCAGCGCAGTAATACTGATATACAGCACACAGCCACTGCCATCAAGCACCGTATACCGCACAGCCAATACCATATACCGCACAGCCAATACCATACAGGGCACAGCTATCTCTGTCCGAAGCACAGCCACTCATGCTATGCCAAGAAGAGATCAATCACTCCAAGACGAGTCATCAGAGAGTTAGTTTTCCAGTATTTATCATAATCTACAATTAATCACTTATCATCAGATATACAAGTCTTCAAATACTTTATTTACATAGAATGATATATGGTTTTCTCTATATATGGATTCATATTTGAAAATCTGTTGGAAGATCAAAGTACACACAGAATATCAAATGCGTATCTTTCTTCGGCTTGATTAGATTGAAACCAGTGTGCGAGCCAATAACAGATTGCTCATGAACATCATGCTGACATGAGAGTGGTGGGGGTGATCTTTGGAAGATCTGGAAGATTTCTCGGATAAACCAGCCACTGTTCCGAAGGAGCTCGATGCCCTCTGTGAAAAGTTGAAAGATTCATCTTACCGTAACAAAAATGGTAGAATACTTTATTCATGAAGGGCCGAGTTTCTTTTAATAATTACGTTTCTTATAACAAACATTTTCTATGATCCTGATTGATCTATATTGCTATAAACATAACTTTCTGAATTTCAATAATTGAAGTCTTGGCATTGAATTCTTTGCCGTAATAATTCATCATTGCTGGGAAAAATAATCCAAGAACAGTAGCAAGCAGTAGTACTTTGTCTTGAACATTGCATTAGTGCATTTGATTTGGCTAGTGTTATGATTCCTGATTATGTACATATCCTGTAGGTTATAAATCTGTTTAATACATTTAGTAACATCTTTACGCACTTGCATTATTAAGTGGATAAAAGTACAACAAAGTTTAATTAAATAGTACTTCAGTGCATGTATGAACTAAATTGAGAGAAGAGTCTAGTTTCAAATAGAAGATATTCATATTGAACAATTTCTTTATTTAATTCAGATTCCCCCACTCGGTGCAGTGGGTGGGAAAGATTGGAAGGATTATTGTTCAATTGGTGATTTGTATTATTTGTAATCTTTTCATTTTGATTCGTCTTTCTTTCATATTTCATAATGGTACACAGACCAATGCCAGCCTGGCTAACTGGAATAAAAAATGTGTACTCATTATAGAAAGAACTAGCTGAAAAATGTTTGTCAAATTGATATAAATTAGCTCCAAATATTGACCAGCATTAATTAACAATAAATATTGTTTTACCATATGGTATAGCATGTAACTTGTTTCTAGTTATTTCCCTGCCAAACTATTGATGCGTGGCGGTGATCGTGCATGGAATATTGCAAAATAAACTGTAAACTTTGAACTGTAAAATTGCACTGAATGAGTATTCGCAATATCAATGTAGAATGCATTTTATTGGCTTTCCTTTAATAATAATGAATGTTGTTTTGTTCCGTCTTGTCAAGTTGAAGTTAATACTTGCTATCAACTGGTAGTGCACTCAAATTGCACAATATACACGTAATGTAAAATTATAAACATGTTCATAATGTTTCTAGGGCATGAAGAGGCACCCAAGGATAAACCAAAAGGAGGTCGGAGACCTAATTCCTTATGTCGTTAAATCTGCCCCCAAACAGAGAGAGGGGATGAAAAATACCAGGTATGTATTTGACAGCCTCACTGGGTATGACCAAAGTCATTGTCCACATTTCTGAAATTATTCCTGTCTTGCCCATATCCTTGTATTCTGAGTAACGTTGTTTTGATATACAGTGCAAATTATATTTAGATATGCTGCACATGGCATGAGAATTTCAAAATGACAGTCAGGCAATCGCCAATCTTAACAAAACGCATTTATCATGCTGGCCTTGGACTGTTCTAGTTGTGATCGATGTATTCTTCAACTTCGAACATTATTTGTGAAAGACATCAGAGCAAGGACCAAGTCCAGTAACATTTCAGCTGAGTGGGTAACAAAATTCGTATAATCCGATTAAAAGATATGTATTACTGGGCCAGTGTCCAGTATAGTTTTCAGCACTCTGGCAATCACTAGCTGGCAGTATAATTGAACTCGGGGGCAGAAATATATTTGTACATCTCACTACCCCTGGACTAGTAAAATTTAAATCCACTAGCTCAAAAACTTTCTTACTAGCCCAACAAATATTTTTACTAGCCCCCTCAAAAGGTATAAGTCTAAGCAAAACTGCGCTGGAGTCGACAGGGAATGCAAGATTGATAAAGACACACTATGAATATAAAATCCTAGTCTTACCCCAAACACTTTTGTTGATTTCGAATTATGGAAATTTCTACCGCAGTTGCAAAAATGATTTTCGTTTATATTTTACACATAGTGTTGACCATGCTGGTATCACTTGTTTTACGCAAAAATTCACTAGAATTTGACTCCTTGCACAAACGGGGAGGGATAATATCAACGTAAATCGAATGTACCCAAGAACGTCACCCTTTATATACCTAATATTTATATAAATATTCAAATGTTAGGTTGTGACATTTGCTGTGAACCATTGCTTTAATTTCTCAATTTCCTGTTTTTCAATCAGAAATTCATCACAAAACCACATAAT
This sequence comes from Paralvinella palmiformis, assembly GCA_025642065.1. Classification (NCBI taxonomy): domain Eukaryota; kingdom Metazoa; phylum Annelida; class Polychaeta; order Terebellida; family Alvinellidae; genus Paralvinella; species Paralvinella palmiformis. The sequence goes on from JAODUP010000743.1 coordinate 112,519, forward strand.
TGATCTTCTATAATTAACATCTATGGGCTGAATCGCAATAAAATCCTCCCCCCCCCCTTGGACCAGTCACTAGCCCGAAGACGGAATACACTAGGCCCGGACCACCGATTTTTCTGACCCTATATTAACGTCATGAATTGTCACAGATAACATGTGCAGTGAAGTTTGTCATAGTACTTAAAAGTGTATTCAGTAATATTATTAATATTGAAATATTTTCTTCTGTTGGTAATAAGAACCCCTCAATAAAAAAAAAACAGAGGCCAGGAAAGAGCCAGATTGAGCTGACCTCAATGTATGATTAATGTCTACGTGCTAAAGCTGTGTTGTGGTGCTAAAAACAATATCTTATTTATTATGGAATATTTTTAATAAGAAGTTCTTTGGGACATGAACATTCCTTTGGGCAAACACTGAAAGTGGAAGAACATTCAACAATAATATGAACACAAAGTGTCCAATTTTGTAAAATAGATGTTCCATAATATGACTTCTGATTATCAAGATGCATAAATTATAATAATCATATACAATATGGTTTAACATCATGGTCTTTGTTATTCATTTCAGAATATCACGATTAGAGATGAATAGGGACTATTTTGGTATTCGTGTAGCTGAAATACTGATGATAAAATTACTTTATAGGAAAAGAAAAAAATGTTTAAATCATTTTGTGTTGTATATCTGGTATTGTTAATGCCGTCAAAATATTTTCTCGAATGTTATACAAAGACATTCTGATGACGTTAAAAATACGTTAAAAAGACGTTGCACTCTCTAGAATGTTTTAATATAACGTCATAATGACGTTAAAACGTCTCTAGGATGTTTTTAAATAACGTCATAATGACATTAAAACGTCTCTAGAACGCTAAAATAATAACGTCATGTCACGTTAAAAACGTCTCTAGAACTATAAAAAACGTCTTTTACTAATATAAAATAACGTTTAAATGACGTTATAAAATAACTTACTTCATTATGACGTAATTTTTTTACCTGGGATATCTGTAATACCGGCTTCACATAATGGTGACATATTTGCGAACTATATCGTGAACTATAGAATGTTCGTTGATACCAGAAGCGATTAGTAACAATCTGCTTTATGTGATCATCTCCGGTAGATCCCAGTGTGACTACGTCATTTGTGGACATCTTTATCTGATCTTTTATACTAGAGATGGTACGCGTACTAAGATACACAGATCAGACTTGATCTCTGAAATCGGATATAGGATATCTATATTTCCTTTATACGTTGTGCAGGATATTGTGCTAAGCTGTAGTTATCATTTGGGTTATAATCCAAGATAGATAACCTAGATAGTGCTTACATTAGTTCCTCGTCGATCGATCAATTGTTTGGGGGTTTTTTCAATAAGGAAGACCTTGGCATAGTTTGAGTAAATGCTATAAAGGATTTGCCGGAAGAGGTTGTACCTATCAGCATCATGTGATCTGTACACGTGATATTGTTATGTTTTTGGACCGCCCACAGCAGGTAATATCTGCACATATTAAAGTAGACTGATAAGAATACAATACCATAACTTAAAAGTAATGGAGATATCCCAGTTTTCTTTCAGCAGTGTGGTGCTGACACCTGGTGGCCAACTATGTATCAGTTAATATACCAACCCTGAACTGCTGACTTAAACGACAGTGCATTATTAGCCAGTTAGGGGGTTTAGAGGATGATCCGACCTAGCCAAAATGGCATATGTTGGGTTATAATGTTTTAGTCATTGTGGCTTGTTAAAACAAATAAACTACAGTAACCATGCAGAAAACTTAATGGCATTTGCTCACACTGCATTCTTCTATTTACTAACCGAGCAGCCATTACTTTGGAGCAGCTTTAGTCCAAGTAGTCGGTATGGTGCGTTTAGGTGTTTCTATGGTACGTGCACGATATGTTGGCCAGCGATCACCCAGCGGGGTTTCTAAATAGAAACTTTCTACGCGTGACACCGGAAAAACTCATCGCCTTAATTGGCCAGGGTGTTTGTTATGGGGCCAGAACCGATCCAGAACACATTTATCCCTACGGTTTTCAGATGTTGGCCGCTTCAGTTGTCTGATTCTGACAGAGCACTTGCCAATTTTATATTCCAAATATGTAACTCCAGCCCCAAAATGTCGCGAGTTACAGTTATAAAATGGTCGTAAATTTGTAACGTGCTAAATTAAGTTTTGTTGACTCTTTTAGCATCACCTCGAGAAAGGTCCATGCAGGGTCGTCTTAACGCATGGGTACGCTGGGCACTTGCCCGGGGCCCCCACGAGCATATCTAGGAGCCTCGTGTTAATCTATGTATGTTGTGGCTTGCAGTCAATAAATATATCGTTCAAACGTGTGTTGATTAATCTTTGGTGTACAGCATGTTTTTAATGTTTGAACACTGATTTTATTGGAAGTACCAATACAATAAATATTTGTTTAATTTTATCGACCATTTACATTTTTATTCCTGTGAGTGGTTGTGTACGTAGGGGGTCCCCGTGCATTGCTTTTCCCGGTGCCCTATAATGATGTTAATTTCTCAAGTGAAGTTGTTAAATTGCCAGAGTTCACAATCATTTTAATTGTTGGGAAGTTAATAGTATGGTATTGAGAGGCCATGCTTTAGATAGAACAACAAGGTATTAACTGAATTGTAGAATCTTGTACACTGGTTTGCTATGTGATGACAAACAAAGAAAAGCCAAACAGACATTAACTGTTGATTAAATACATTTTATTGACACAGGTTCATGAGAATTTATTTTACAACAGAAATTGGTTTCCTTTCAAATGCCGGGAAGGCAGCCACAGACCAGTGTAGACGGAGTCCTCGAACAATACTCTCTGTTAGGTCCTTCCATTCAGCTCCTCCCGCACACTTAAGAATACCAAGGCACACTAGTGGTTAACCCTGACTGTTAGACAGTATCAAACACCCACGCTACCAATACATCAATGCACGTAAACAGATTTCTGCTTCCAGAAACATCTCAATGATGACACATAGAAGCTCGAACATCAGCTTTTGTTCACAAATCAGGATAAAGTGACGGTAAGCTTGTCCTCACCGATGCAACATCGTATATGGCCATTATGTCCCAATCAGTAAACAGACATCACAGTCAAACAGAGCTGATCAAGCATCAAGTGATATCAACACTACTTCTCTGTGCCATCCTAACACCGTCGATGTTAGTTTTATTACCGAGTACTAGTTCAGAGTGTGTGCCAACTTCTATAGCATACTGTACGATTCGTCATCAGTGATAAAGGTTGGATGACTAGCCCCTGTTATAGAGACTGCACAACATGTATACTTTCATACGCATACAACAACTGTCATATATGCAAACACACTCTAACAAAAAGTAATATCTTAACAAATCTATATACACATCAGTGGCACCGAGGTCACATAGTACACATATATTCCAACACACGACCAGTGTGAGCAGTTCTCTATAAACTTGGACGGAGTCTCTCCATTCTGGCATACGACGACCTTCACAGGTAACTTCTGTGAAGATCAGCGAACTGTAAGGAACAAGCTGAGTATCAGTACTTTACCACTTTACATAGCACCAGGCTATGTAAAGTGGACAATACTACGGGACTTAAGTAGATACTTATCATGATACAGTATCATCAACCTCTTCCAACAATACAGCATCAATAACAATTAAGCTTATACCCAACGACAGCTTTTTAAACTAGCATAAATTATATTGTCATGTTTTATGAAGATAATAAACAAATGCAAGTTTGTAATTTCAATTTTCACAATTATTTGTATAGACCATCTGGCGTTTGTTACTCGACAGCTACACATTAATGGTACTTTTGTCGGAAATATGTGTTGGTTTACTATTATAGCTAGCTATCAGTATTTTCATGCTCCATATCCGTTTCAACATCAAATCATAGAGAAAAGGGACCAGATACGACCATTAAACTATTGCATATATGGGTTAGAAACTGCTATTGCACATATGGGTTTATCTTTAGAAATTGCACACAAAGCAAATTTTCAAAGCCAAACAGCAGGTATTTGAACTGCTTCTAGTGTCTACTGGGATATTTTTAGACCATTCACTAGAAGGGGTAGGTGTTTCTTATGTATACATCATCCTGTGAAAGTATGTGAAAGTGATATCTGATGTCTTCCATTGATGCAGTGCCTGCCATGAATACAAACGGATTCTACTCTTCTATTGCTTAATGCAAAACCAAATTTCAATATTGTCACTCTAATGGGTGTTCTGGACAACATACTGACATAGGTGGTCACTTTATGGATACTTCAATGCTGATAAGGTTCCTGGAGCATGGACTTCTGGATTGCTAGCCATAATGAAATGAAATCAAATCCAAAGAAAACTGGATATCTTTACACATGGCACATGAGATAAAGAGTAAAACAAGCAACTTTCTCATTTATACACAGGCTGGTTTTCCAACATCTACACAACTCTGACTCTCTTACATGACAAATACCTTCAAGTGATACATTTCTTACTCGGATAATCTCTAGATTTGCAAGTTTAAACCAATTTAGGAAGTGATATTTCAAATATACAGGTTTTTATAAACAGACATCACTGGTGTGTCTATGTATGCATGCATGCATGCACACACATACAAAACCAGAACCACCCAGGAAATGGACCAATACAGTGGCTGTCATTAATAAATCACTTTAACAAAATACAAAGTAATACTATCGTTACTAGAGAATCCTACATCAAACCATCGTGGCAACAATGAACACAAAACAATGACTTCTGTCTAGGATCAATTTACCTGGAAACTTGATTGTCTTAGTTACCCACTGAAATAGTTATTGTGCGTCTGTACTATCACCAGTCTGCTAATCCATGATGGTTGCCATCTGTCTGAAGGTATACAGACCAACATGGCGTTAACAGAAACGGCTCCTCACCCAGCAAAGTTAATGAACTCTCCCAATCAACGGGAAGATGGTAAGCAACCATGGTCAACAAGGCGGCACAATATTCAGCGTGATAAAATAGTTCTCTTGGAAATATATTAAAATTTAAATACCATATTTACACATATAAAGCAGGAATCAGATTCCTGACTAGAGTTTGGAGTGTGTTGTTTTAGCCACGATACAGATCCTATGCTATGACAAGGCTGCTAGGACTTGTGCACTCGACGACTGAGATAACTTGTCGATGCGCATTCGATTTGATTTCCGTTTCTTGCTGCGAATATCGCGGCACTTTTGACACGTGAACTCCTCCGGTATGTTGTTGCGGCGGATTTTAGCACACGAAAGATGTATCCACGTCAAACATTTACTACACTCTATCATTGGACGTCCGGCAAACGGTTTCTGACAGAAGCAGGTCACTGAATCATAGGAGTCATCTATAAATAATAACATGCAAACAATTAGACAAACACATAGAATACTCAAATAGATTCAATCAACTCCAGTTAATAAAGTACCAAATTTAAATATATACCTAGTCGTGATCTATTGTTGTGAGATTATATGGAGAACTGAATATAAAATCTACTCGGTCAGCAGATATTATTACTCGTTAAAAAATTAAGCCCAGCCGACCATTAAGCTGAGGTAGATTTAGGCCTAAAATATCACGAAAAATATTCTCATCTATTAATCCAACATAAAACTTTTCCCTGCAGTATTTTTAGGTGATATCAAATGTTTTGAATGCAGGAAATAGTAAAGAAACATCATCGAACATCGTGGCGGTGAACCATGGGAACAGTGGAAAAAATTTAAAAGACAAAATCGCATTGTGAAATGATGATAAAATTACTGAAATAAATACTATTGTTTAAACTGAAATGTTTTGTTTACAATAATCCTATATCATTACCACAATGATAAACACGCTTTTCTATGAAAGCAAGATGCCTATACCACCAAATGAATGAGACACAATGTTCTTGTGTACAGGACAGCTTGGGCAAGAGTTTTCTTGTTACTGACACTGCCTTCAAATTCAAAGTCATGAAATGCGCTACCGAGTCCAACAACAGATATTTTCATCCATAAATACAAAAATCAGATGATTCTACATATAATTATTGATTTTTCATTATAAAGCCATGAATCATTATCATCAAACTTGTTTTGCTTCTATTTTCACTCCTTGGCTGCATGAGTTTAATGTCTGTTTGCATATATAGTTTAGACTAGATGACTGCTAGATCTAATATCCTGAAATAGTATCGGGCATTACATTAAGCTGACCTAAAATTATAAGGGTAAAAATATTGACTCAAAAGTATCGGCTTGATAGTTTCTTAATCAGCAAATATTCCCACAAATATGTATTTTCGAGCCCAAGCCACTCATGAACAACAAATTAAATGAACCAACCAAACTTATAAATCTGCAGATGTTTGACCATTCTCCTGCCTGTAGTGAAGCACAATTACTAAAAAAAGGACACTCAATCAGATATATTCACATCATATTACCCACATTTTGTCTAAGGATTAAGCATTTCTGATAAAGACAGAATACATAACAATTTCCATCTTGGGAAGAGTATATTCTGTTCGTAATATACCTAGCATGTTTTTATTAAGGTAAAACTGTTTTGTAAAGCTTGTCTTTGCCTGGATTAGAGGTAGGCTAAGGTTTTCCAACCCTTTTTAACGAAGGCTCAACCTGAAGTTATGAATTTTGGGAATCATTTGGCATTTCACCATCAGTCCTTAGTTATAACTTTATAGCACCAATCAGTCAACCTTCAATTGTACAATTAGTTAGAACACATATCAATTAGGGAAGGCTCTTGTTTGTGATGATGAATTTATTCTGCTCTGGTTCATCACCCCATCATGTATGATATTTTCTTTTTAGACACATATAGAGATATTTTGCATAGGATGTGACCTTCTAATATGTTCATAGGTTAAGTTCATGTTCATTATCATAATTCTGTTCTTATACCATGTATCTAAATCACTCCCATAAATCTTATTTTGATCAGTATAGCAATGGTCATTGCTTTTAAAGGATTTTTGAGAAAAATTACACATTTTCCACCCACTTTAAGTTATATATGAATCATGAAAGTATGAACACCCAAAAACTTTATACATATATGAGTTCCAAGCTCTGAGGCACTGTGCATCTATAGGCACCAGTGAAAAGTAACTAAATATTCTTAATTTATTAGCAAAACCAATGAGTAATAATATAACATGTCACTGCAACGTTTGAAACTCAGATGAACATTTATTTATAATCATTGAGATGAGTGAAGCTAGTGCTCCATATATTCATGTTGCATATCAATTCCAAAAGAATTTTTATTCTTTGGCAAAATCAAATTTTGTATGTAATGGCAAATGGAGATTCTAAATGTAATTGATTAATTGGATTAACAGAAACTTTTTTCAGAAATTCAAGACAGCAAACATCATGACAAATGTAACAAGGCTAACTAACTCTCTTATTAAAATTAATTCATCCAGATAACCAGTTGAAAGTCTTTTGCTAAAACCCTTGTCATCTTTGAAAATATAGTGGCCGTACTATTCTAACTTTTCATTACAGAACAAGACATCTAGTCCATCCAAGGAATGTTATCATACATGTTAAATGTTTCTGTTTAACAGCCACTTTTGTGCAGATGGTAGGCTAAATGGGCCAAACAACATCCAAAGGTAATGAGGCGAAGTGAAAGGTAAAACACCCTTCTGAAAATCATGCATGTTAATGCACATACATGGTTCCCACAGCCAGGGAAATATTATTTTCCAGAATAAAGTATAAAAGATTTAAACGTAATAAATCAAGATATGTGCAAAAAACATATCATCTTTATTCCGCTGTCTGATTCAACCACTTTTATTTAAATTTTAATTAACATGGGATATCAACACCATATACTGGTACTCTTTTTCGCTTTTGTTCTAAGTGGATTTTTTCACAGGCAATAAACCAGTATATTTGACAGGGGTATTGTTGAATAAAACAGGGAGTCAACGATAAATGAAGGGGTAAAACATAGATTGAAATGGTTTTAATATTTCAATGCTTAACAAGAAAATAACTAGAAGCTGTTGCTAAATCTAATTTGTCACAAACAAGAATTTACTCCTACGCCTATGTGGGTTATGACTATAATTAAACATGGGTGGAAATAATAGCAAAACGGCAGACAAACTGTAGCAGAATTTCTGACAAATACATGGTATGTATGTATGTATATATGTGTATCATTGATTTTGTTAGAAGCCAGGACACTGTGCTGTGCCATTCTAGACCCGAGAGGCCTACCAATATATGACCCTGGTTTGTTGGCTGCCTCCTACTTTATTTCTTAACAAAATCACTGTATATAACTCACTCATGATTTGATGAATATCTTGCTTATGAGATACCAGTTTTCTAAGTTTTCCCTTGTTTTGGGAGCTTGGAAGGTATCACAAATTAATTTAACAACTGTATAAAGTTTGGGTGATAGATTAATTATTGGCATATTGTTTGTACAAAAAAGTCTTAATATTGTCTGTAATGTATGTTATTTCCTCCCTAATCAGGTGAAAAGAAACTGAATACAAGTTTATACTGGTTGTTAGGTCGCTTATTATTTTCTTTCAAGTTCCACACTGTTTAGTGTAACCAAAATAAGACTGTTTTTTCAGCGCACTGTACCAGACAGGCACTTTGTCATATAAACAAATTTCACTGTTTAATCAAGCAACTTTATCAAGGTGAGCTATTCTGCACTCAATAGCACATTCTTGTTTACAAGTTAGTCTAGCTGCCCAAACCTGATAATAAACCAATCCTTTTCAATCTCCAATTTGTTATTATAAACAGAACTAATCTGCTGAATGAGCTGATGGATATGCAGCTGGCTGCAGAGCATGCACAAAAAGGCCAACCCTACGCGTAATTATCTTTAAATACATGCCAATCGGTGTTCTAGTTGTGCCTCTTACATTTTATATGAAGTGGCCATCTGTCCGGGCAGATAACTATATAGTTTGGCATGTTTTATTTTTGTCAGCAGTGACATTTTCAACATTGGACTCTAACTTATAGTTAGTGCAAGAACTAGGAAAATATTAACTGTATAGGACTAAGTAGTATTTACCAATATGGTGACCATACAGTTTGTAGGAAGAAAACGAGTTTTCACTATCTTAAAACACCAATTTTTACATTTGTGCCAGTTCGTAAAATAACTATGCTTCTAAACTTCTCATTTGGGGACAAAATCTCAAAAATAATGTCTCATCAATGAAGGTTTCCATGTATGTCTACATATAAAATTGTACGAAAACCACAATGTTCCCCTGAAGTGGGATAAACAGAGATATCATAGGTGATGACTGCCTCCATCCCAACCTAATCCAGGAATGAATTTGGAGGGGAACTTTGTGACCTCAGGATCCTCTATGGTCTGGGGTCTACTAATTTACTAGGTACCCATACTTCTTTTTTATGAACTTAATTTTCCAATATGGCAATGAAAAATACTGTTCATGATGATGTCATCCCTGACTGTTATTACATGTAGACCACCAACTAATGATTGCACCCAAAACCTCAGCTTGTATCATTTGGTACATGAATGAAAACATGATTGATGTTTTACGGCCACTTTTGTGCACATGGTAAGCTAAATGGGCCGTGCAACCTCCAGAGGTAATGAAGTGGAGGCGCCTGAATGGAACCATGTACTAGTATGACAGATAAACAAGAGAAACTGACCATTTATAAACAAGCTTATAAACCATGGATGGACGCAAAAATTTAATGAGTTGAGAATGTTTAAATTGGAAACTTCAGGAATTTTTTGGTGGACCATCCCAAAACTTATATAAATCACCAGGTTCATCATCTGTGTGAGAATTCTGGTTCCCACTATCCCATATGATGAAGTCTGGTCAATCTGAACAAGTGCTAAGTTTGATCCTGCATACACACACACACATCACCTATCACATAGAGCCAAGGGAAATCAACATAGACAAGATTAATCGACTATCACCTTTAGGAACTGTAGGATCATTGGCACCAGGACTACCGGAAAGAAACCTTGATGATACAATGTGTGATCTGATTGTGTCATCTTCCATGTTATAGGATGATCCAGACTCTGATGTAAAGCTCTCCGCTGTGCTGCCGCTGCTGTCCATGGGACTGGCATTGTTCTCTCTGAGCTCCTGAAACATCAACATGTTATCATAATAGTGATATTACAAAACAAATAATCTCAGATAGATAATACATGCACAACGTTTATCTATTAATGACAGTTCTGATGGATGTAGATCATTTTCTTAATTGTGATTTAGGTAACCCAGTGTGTCTACAGACTTGAAAATAAAATGAAGGAGATTAACTTGTAGGCATTATCTGTGGCCGACCACAGGGGGTAGTGAGTTCAATAGGGGTCAAAATGTTTGAAAAAAATTTAAACATGTGACATGAAATGATGAATAGATAACATATCCTAATAAATACAGACAATCTACTTGTTTACTCAAAAAAAGGAGATTTTTCATAAGGGGACGAAATAAAGCAGATCTAGCAGAATCATGAAATAAAGGGTATTCTTTGAAATAAATGAGATGTAGACATGCTGGTAACTGCAACACAGCCAAATTGTGCTATAGAAGCTATCCCAAAAATCTGTTGATCGCTGTGAAATACATCAAACAATGGTTGCAGCATTTATCAACAGCTTTTTAGCTAGATATGTATGAAACACTAGCATGCCAACTTACAGATGTGCAAAGCAACACTACTGGAATGGGTGGGAGAAAAAAAAACAGGTCCTCTATAGGAAATGCTGCATATATGGTGAATGTCTGAGTCAACAACAATTTAAACAATTAAACTAAAGTGGCATCATGATAGGGAAAATGTATCTAATATGGTCAGAACTCTCCAGTATCCAACATATCCAGTGCGCACCTACAACAGTTTCACAACCATCCAAATTTAGCTCCAATTCACCACCTGTAAAGCTCATAGACCAAATATTTAATTATCAAACCAAAATATTTTAAACTGAACATATATCTAATCCCATCTGAACCCTAGCAAAAACAGCAGTTACATTATCAAGATATGTCTGAATACATCTTCCATCCAATCACAGGCTTTTATTAAACCAAATGTGTATATATATATATATATATATATATATAATACACATACACGATTACACACATACAAAAATGGCTTTCTGCCACAACAGTGGAATTTGTCTGAACATATAAAGAAACATATTCCGAGTTACAGTACACAGGAAGCAGAAATACACTTAGCAAAATCTGTCGCACAAAACCACCAATCACCTATTTCAGTTATCTGAACTTCTAACAGCAGCAAGGATGATCAGATCAAACACTTCTCAGTGACACCAGTGCTAGATCTAAAAGCATGGTGGTAATACTGAGATGAGTAAATCAATATCACAAAACAACTGCTGATAAATGGTTTTAAAATAAGGTTATCTTTACCAAACTGAGTGACTATAGTGCCTGATTATATCACACACACACACAAACACTAAAAACTCTGCACAGTAAAGCAAACACCTCCATACATACCTCTTGCTTCATGTGCTCATATTGTGTATACTCTAACACTATGTCGCAGAAGTTGAGAAAACGATTCTTAGCCTTTCTCTTCCTAGTTGATGGCCAACCCTGTAAATACAGTTCTATGCATTAACAACGATAACTAAGCACTCTAGCCTGTGCACTGTATGTATAAATTTCACTGAAAATATTAAATTCGATATATGTGGCTATTAACATCACAATTAAGCTAGCTCGGAAGATGTATCTCATCTGAAATCAAAATCAATGCTTGAAATAGACCAACGAACAGATGTTGACCTGCAACAATGTTAAGATCGATACTAAACACTAAAGCAGGTTATATCTATTTTACAAGCTCTTATTACACACAGCGATGGCATTGACAGTAACTGAATGATGTTATTTGTCAAGATTACAAACTGCAGAAATCCTCATTTCTGCCATCATAATCTGACTTCTGATAAAAATCGAACAAATACTCTGGCCAAAACTGACAGAAAGAAAAACAAATAATGGAGCCTCGTTTTCATATCATTTCCTCACGGTAAAATAATTTGGGCCGACCTTTTTACATTCGAATTTGTCCCACTTCTGTAATTTTATGTAGTGACTTCATACGATTACCTGGTTGTAATGTTGGTTTGACGGCGTACTACCTTGTTTCTATACATGCTAACCCTTAAAATATCCGAGGAACGCCACATATTTTGCGAGCATCAACTAACCCTCGAACAAAATGTCGCCTACCGAGCAAAATTGGGCGGAGCTAACAGACTCATGAATAATTAATTAGGTGACTTTCGCAGGCAAGCCAGCCGCCATCATCGCAATAGACACGAAAAAGACCAAACAGGCCCTTTATATTTGTACTGCATATGAAAAGGCTAATGGTCCAAATGCTTAAATATTTGGAAATTTAACAGAGTAGTAACAAAGGTAACTCATGCCACACGGAAAAGAATATTCATGCAATGGTTCGGAAATAAGTTGTCGTGAAACACGACCTTTTTCGATAATTACAACGCCATTGCCCATTTCTATAACCTAATAAGTAAACTCCAAATTTCATATATATCGTCTAAGAACCAATCCAGATCATCCTAGAAACTGAAGACATGCCATCAGAACTACATCGATGCCTTGAATACACTACGGGATACTACCTCAAAACAGTTGATAATAAAGCGTTAAACTGGCAACATGGCAGATAGATCAGACGCCATGTTGTTGGACAGTTTACGTGAATATAGGTCGGCCGCTTTCCATGTTCAGTAAGCAGACAGGACGTTTAATCAAATCATATTTCGTCCTGTGTTAGCTATAAACGCCATACATGGATACAACACATATCTAGATCTATAGGTATAATAGCACAAAATAACTTGTCATAAATATAAGGCGTCCTACCTCATTGTCTCTCTTCATCTGCGATTTTTTCACCTTGGGTGCTGCAAACAAGAAAACAACTTATCCACTGTATTTATGTTTCACAAATCACACAGATTGTCGCCAGCCGAGCACTGATCGTTGGGAGTTATAAATAAATTCGAAAAATAGGCACAAACACATTGTATAACAACGATCTACCGACGATTTCTGATTTTGGACACGTCAATTTTGGAAACAAATATCTCGCGAAATGAACAAAAGAAGCCACGACCGATATATGCCCAACGAAATCCATAATAACGAGAGTTTTCACATGTATAATAGTTAGTATACAAACATTTCCACATAAGAAAAACCATGAACACTGGATCAGAAACTTTTTCACAGAATTATGAGAATGGTCAGTCACTTCGCAAACTAAATTCTGCTGATATCGTCGTAAATATTTCGAAGAGGATATGACCAAATGGTCCATCTTTCTCCCATTTACCTTTAAACATATCAGTGGACATGTTTCCAGACTTAGAATGCTGATAAGCCAAATGATTAAAGAGAAAACCTTAAAATTTGACCAACTGACAAGCTTCGAATCCACTCCGCTAGAAATCTACAAACTCATCTCCACACACAAACAGGCAATAGGTCATGACCTTATATTAACATAATATAATTAGAACGTCATTTCCGTTTCTTGGCATAACAACAAGCAGCTAGTTTTTAATTGGTTGGAACGTAACTATGTCACGAGATATAGCGATACTTCGCGAGAGTGTAATTATTTGCTGTCTCATTTTGAAAATCTAGGTCATGTTGAGTAAATAGAAGCACATGGGCTATAAGACCGAGAATTTGGTCAACAAAGTAACTGCTTGCAGTTAAACGGTAAATTTCATTTCCGTTGGAGTGATCTCTTTTGAAAAGAACAAAGACAAATAAAATGTTTTTTCTTACAGTAAACATATCTCTGGTACATTTTAATTATATACAAATTAAACATATTATCGCCCAGGAAAATATAACCACTTCACTCTCCAGACACATCTGATCTAGGCTAGAATCTAGATAGACTAGTCTACAGTAGACGAGATCAGTCTACAGGATAGAGTTCAGTTTCCCTTACATTTAACTTTTTAAATAGTACACCATTAACCAATATTACTGTGGTGTTCGAGCATTCATTCATTGTGCAGGAAAACTTTCTGATATGTCTTCCTGTCAGGAACTACTCAATCCATCTGAGTCTGAGTGTGTCACCATGTCCATGGCATAGGCATAGTCACATACTGACATACTGAGCGGTTTTCAGTAACAGCCTAGAATGTGGAATTTTATCAAATGCCTTTGAGAAATCGAGAAGGATGACATTCAGCTAGGATTTCTCCTCAATTCCCTGGACAAGGTTTCTCACTGTTAGGATAAGACATCATAAGTTGACCTTCGCAGGATGGTTGCTTGCGAAATCCGTGTTGTGCATCTGTCAATATGGTGTGACGTTCGAGGTCGCTCATGACTGAGCTGGTGATGATGTGGTCTATCAGCTTACAACATATGCAGATTAGAGATACTGGTTTGCTTCTCACCTTTCTTGAGGAGTGGTGAGACAAAACCTTCCTTCCAATCATCTGGCAGTGCACTTTACTGAATTAAGACTTAAAATATTATGGACAGGGCCAGTGCTAATTCTGCTGGTGTTTCATTCATAAATCGTGCCGAGATGTTTTCTTGTCCAACTGTCTTGTGAGGGTTGATATTTCTCAATAGTTTTGCCACTCCACCCACTTGCACTGTTATATCTACCATGGGAGAGTGGGGGCTTGGTCATAAGTCAGGCATGTGCTCTGTACTCTCCTTGGTGAAGACGTTGGGTAAACTGTTTGTTCAGTATATCAGCTTTACTAGCTGGATCACTATACCAGGCCATCTTCTGCTATAAGCAGAGCAACACCATTGTTGTCACACCTCTTGCTTTTGATAAAGCTCCAGAAACAATTCAAGTCAGGAGTTATTATGTCTCTAATTTAGCTGTTGTATGCATCTCTGTATAATGTGCATTGGATCTTCATTCGATGTTTGAATTGGTTCTTTAGTAGACTTGGCCTTGTTATAAGCTTGTTTCTTACATCATGCTAGCCTCTTAATATTGGAGTTCTTCCATGGAGGGCTGAAGCTGGTGGAAGATATTTTGCTAGGGATTAACTCTATGATGTCCCCTATAAACACATTCCACAGAGTATTTACCGAAGTGGTCTCAGAGTAATTACTTAACATTGATGCTGAGAGACTAGCACTTGGTGTCTGACCATAACTTAGCCATGTCTGCATGTTTCCACAGCATGATCTTTCTGCAAGGTGGGCACTGCCTGAAGGCTTTAATACTGACCAGTGTTGATGTAGACCATTGTATCATGGATACTAAAGCCGGGCATGGGTTCCACCCCATTTATCAATATGCGTCTGTTGCTTAAGAAGATGTCCAGTGTGTTTGAACATGTTGGGAATGGTACCATCTGCCCTCGGCTGATGTCTTGAAAGGTGGTGAGGAATATTTCATTGATGGACTTGGTGTTGCAGTGATCTGATGGTCCTTCCATTAAATATCAGCTAGGCTGAAGTCTTCTTCAATCCATATGGTGGATGATGGGTTGTGGTGTGTGAGGCTATGGATGCTCTTTGTGAATGAGTTCACATAGCTCAAAGTCTAAGCTCGGTGGTCTGTAGCAGTATGGAACCCCTTTTTGTTCATGATTTTTGCAGACTATTTCCATGTCTGGAGCTACATGGTTTACATCTTTTGTCAGGTCTAATGTCATGTCATAAAGCTGTTTATGACATGACAGGGTCATAACCCAATCATAAATACCTATATGACATAATATATTTAGTGCTTTTTTAAACTTTCACTTTTGATCTATTTTGCTTAGAATCAGTTGTAGATTATCATTATATCAGAATTAGTATATTTATATATTACAAACATGAATATAAAATAATATTATATGTTGGTCTCTTTTAAATTTATTCCAGTTCAGTAATAACAGAAATAATTTAGAGGTATTTTTTGGAGGTGATCAGGTCTTCTTCTGGGTGATATTGGTGGATGTTACAGTATCACTATCTGTGGCTTGGTTGTGTAACTTAGAACACAGGGAATGGTGACTTGTCATTCTCTCATCACAGGTGATGACATATCTTGCACTTAACATGAACTTTACCATTCGCTGTCACTCTCCCCAGATGGGATGAGCAGGTCTACCACCTTTGAACATGACTGGTCATTGTGCTATGCTATAATCCACCACAAATTTGGTGGCTATGCCAATATTTAAAAACAATCTTTTGACAGTTTATGATACTATCATGTCATAAACAAGTTTATGACATGATGTCATAAACCCTGGATTAATCCATGGTTTTTTACTTTGTGTCAGACTTGCCAACCCTGTCCAGTTCACGTCTCAGCTGTTTGAGTCCTTTTTGATTGCAAGAACTACCCCTCCATCAGCATCAGTAGGCCAGTCTCTGTGATGGACTTCATAGCTGTCAAGCAGGAATTCATTGTTTCTGATGCTAGGATGCAGCCAGGTTTCAGTGAACATGATGACATCTGGTTCTGATGAGTCAATGATGATTGCTATCTCACCTTGTCATTTTGAATCAATTTAAAGCTTCAGAAAACTATAACATAGAATTAAAGGAACCGACGTACAGTCTTATAAATAAAATAAAATTTCTAACACAAGATTCAGAATATGGTGATCCATACCATTATAAGAAGATTTATCACTTTCAGATATTTCAAAATGGTTCCACCTATATGGACTTTCACATCTAATATACACCAGTATTACTCCTTGTAACAAGTAACACCAGATCCGTATAATGATAGCATGCTAGATTGGGGTTACTTTTAATTCAGGGGAAAATTTAAAGTGATGTGGTCCAACATGCTACCAACTAGACCAATAATGTGGTTTGTTGTTCCTCATAATATGGGGTTGAGTGAGGTATATCCAACACAAGATGCTCATCTGAAATGGGGATGTTGCCATTTTTTATTTTGTAGATTACTCTATACTTAAAACATAATTAACCATTATCTACATTGTATAAATGGTAAGGAACCAATAGTAGAGTTGCTCCTAACTGAGATCACCAGCTTTCTCACACGATTTTTAAACTTCCAGGTGGCAATGAACATATTATTTCAATTAATGTAGTTATGCCTTATCTTAATCTTCAATATTGCAGCGATCACCTGGAATCCGAATTTTCAGAAGCACTTGATACACTTCCAGCCCAACTTAAACAGGTCTGGGGACTTCCATCAATTTATCATCCTGGGTGATTCCAATGCCTTCTGAGTAGATCACTGCACAGCATTCAAAAAACTAAATATTCTTAATGCATTGCAACTAATTACTACAACAACAGCTATTTCACCACCAATATGGATGTCCATTTTGTTATCTAAAGTTAAACTGTATTTGCAAATGATTCTCTTTAGTTGTTTGATTTTTGTACTTTTCATTGGTTATTTCTCAAAGGGTGCCTCTGTGGTCCAGCTGTAGTGTGTTGGACCGCAGATTATTACCACCCATGTTCGAATCTCAGTATGGGCATATCTGAAGGTTGTTTCATTTTTGACTTCGCTTCATTACCTTTGGAGGTCGCTCGGCCCATTTAGCCTACCTTGTGCACAAAAGTGGCCATAAATCATCATCATCATCATCATCATTGGCTATTTCTAATATACTATATTTAACTGATTAATTGAGATTTGATTTATTGAGTTGAGTATACTCTGTCATGAAATATCCTACAAACAAAGTCAGAGTTGAACCCAGAACCTGTAGGTTTGCAGCGTAGTGCTGTTTTTTTTTTTTATTATTATTATCTTCATTTCAATTATGATCAATATTTTGTACAATATGCATAATATTGGTATTACCGTTTATCCTGTCCCGTAAACAGACATGTTTGTGTGCCCACCTGCACACAGACATGTTTGTATGCCCACCTGCACACATACATGTTTGTGTGCCCACCTGCACTCATACATAAGCACAATTACACATCAGTATATTTATACACATGCATGTAATTACACATATGGACATGTTTCCACAAACATATACACAAGCAGCAATGCACAATCATGTAAATGAAACATGCATGTCTATTGGAATGCTTTCATTTTACTGTTGTATGTGGGTTTATATATGTGCAAGCTGAACCATATAAATTGAATAAAATATATTTTAGCGTCGCTGGTTTAGCATATGAATATTGTGCCCATGTGTATAATATAGCATAACATAGTTTGCTTGGTTTCATACAGAACAGTGCATTTATGTCACCCGTGTGTATGTTATATTTCCATATATCTGTACTCTTTCTGCCTGTACTTCTGGACAAAAGTTCAGACTTATGATGTGATAATGCAATCCATTTCATCCGAGCTACATTTAATGTTGTGTGATTTTCAGTTTAACATCTAGCATGCAAATCTTTGTAGGATTTACTTATTTGGTCTGTTTTTTTTTTATTGCATTTGAGGAATTTGTACAGTTGTATTTCTGTTTCCTTTAATAATTTTGTGGGTGATCTTGGCAGGACTGACATGAAATACACCCATTGTGATATTAAAAACTCATAATAATTATTATCTTTCTGAACAATCTTGTATCAATCTTATTGGCACAATTTCAGCCTAAATGTCAAAATTTACTTTCAGACCAGAAATATACAGAAATTTCAAAATGAACTCTTCTTAAATTATCTTCTGAATATTTAGTTTAAGAAAAGTAAATTGCAGATTGACTAAACTAATTGTTTGTTCAATTATGATAATCCCACATTGATTCTTTTTATTCATTTAAAGATCCATTTAAAGACTAGGATTGTCCACCCATTAATGAGAAGACAACTTTCCAGTGTTCGGTGTAAAATGTCCTCTATGCGATTCACCAAATTTTAACCTGTTCATACATTAATTTATAGTCCCATTCCAAATTCTCAAATCCTTTTTCGAAATATGTATTAATTAATAAACCATATATATATATATATATATATATATATGTTGTTCTTCTACATATTCCATTACGTTAAGTATTTTGTATAAATTTTCCCCAATATACCTTTTATAAACCCATTTGATTAGTGTGTAGTTTTGAAAGATATTTACAGATCCTTGAAGCTATAGATTTTGTTGTTAACTTGTAGTCCTGGTTAATAATGTGATAGGTCTCCAATTCCAGATTATTTATATCTTTTGTAATTAGGTAATTACCCCATTCCCTGTGTACTGGACCATTTTCTGTTGTCATGATTGTGATCTTGGGAATTTGCTAGTTGTTATATGTCAGGTCAAAACATTTCGTAAAATTAAGATAGTAGGCCATCATTTCATGGATTTTTATTTGATTTAGTGGATTTTAGTGCTGCCAAGAGCTACCTTTCCTCAATATAACCTTCACAATAATTGTATTCCTCCAAAAGTGGATTTACATTTGTCATTTAAAATATTAGAAAAGTTGGGCAGTGGGTCAGTGGGTATATCCTGTTGTGTACAATTGTTTGTAAAATAATTCTCTTAATAAATAAATTGTTTGCGGAAATAGTATTTTCTTTATACATTTGATAGGTTTAAAAAAATTATGATGTACTTTTTTTCCGGATTAAGAAAAAAATTGTAGACCTTTCAACTTCACTAATCAATTATTTGTTCAATGTCTTCTGTAATTAGATCCACCTCATTTTTAATTTCTAGGTCTGGATCACCATGAATTATCTCTCTGTTGTTTTTGGCATCTACTGGTAGTTCGGACTGCTAAAATGTTATTAGTTCTTTTTTCTTTGAAGAATACTTAATAGATGTTACTCTTATTTTAAGCTTGATCATTTCCCACAACATATCGGGTTCTGTGCTATTATTGTCCTCTACCATTTCTCTTTATATGTTTTATTTGATAAATATATAATCCACATCTCTTAATAGGCTACAGTTTAATTTCTAAAACCCTTTTCCCTCAGAGATTCCTCCAACTTTATTTTCACTTCTGCTCCAACTACGCCACCATCGGACTGTCCGGGTATTTTATGTGAAGTGATTATAGCTTCAGAAACCTAAAGTGCATTTTGCAAGTTATTTATCCTGCACTTTCCAGTTTACGCAAGCAGTGTATATAAATTGAACTTATAGATTTATCATTTTAATCTCTGACTTCTTTAAATATCTTATGTACTTTGTATGTTAGTGTGTATTGTGTCTGTACTCGTCTCTGTATGGTGTCTCTGAATCCCCCCCCCCCTATTAGTTAGAGCACTTAATAAATCTACATTACTATTATTGCACATAATTATTACATATGAAAATAATATATACTGTTTCACATACCACGTTACCTTGGGATAAAGATGATTGATGTTTTACAGCTACTTTTGTGCACAAGGTAAGCTAAATGGGCCGAGTGACCCTCAAAGGTAATGAAGTGAAGTAAAAGGTGAAACACCTTTCAGGTATGCCCATACCGAGAGCTGGCAGTGTATCTGTGATCCAACACGCTACCACTAGACCACGGAGGCACCTTGTTATCTTGGCATAAATATTCTTATTGTGATATTACAGCATTTGCTCGAGTCATGATTTTACCTCATACTCAGAGAGTAGATGAATGCCTTATTTATTTTGGATTGAGTTAAGCTTGGCAAAGGACTGCTCGATAAGAGTATTGACCAGATTAATATACACAACCAAATATAGTGAAACACCTTAACGACGGCTAGTTTAATAGGCGATAAGTTCAAATTAACATTCAAATCTGTTGTCACTTGTTAGGTGAATGTGTGAAAGTGCAGCACTTAACTGCGAACAGACTTGTAGATAAATCGTTTATTGCTAATGACAACTAATATAAACGGTAAACAGTTGAACACACTGAGAATTACCTCTTAGAAACACAGATCTCTATTAAGTAACAGCAATAGTTTCATTTAATTTCAAGTAGATTTATCTCATTTCTCAACTTCCACACATCGAACCATACAACTTGGTCCTTTAAAAAAGGACCAAACTTTCAAATAGCTTAATACTAATATAGAACGTTGAGAGTTTCAAGTTTCTGGTAAGTAATTAAAAACGACACTAAAAGTGTTATTATAAAAAATGCAGACCTTGCATTGGTTATATGGAATCTTAACAAGACGACAGACAAATCAGGCTAACTACAACAACACATCTACACTATACGATTCTCTAGCTAAATGACTGCATGCAATACTATATATAGAATGTCTAGGTATGCAGAAGTCTGGATATGAAATAAAAGAAATTCTTTCCGTTCGAGGAAATCAATATAATGATATGGAATCTGTTTTGATCACTTAGAAAAGTGGAATGAACGATAAAAAGAATGGTCCACTCCGAATAATATCAGCAAGAAAATAAACTTACAAAATGGCATGTAAAAGTGACCATGGCTAATAGCAAAGGAATGTTGCTGTTGGCATATCAAGCGATGTCAACTGAATAAAACTGAAATACTCAGAAACTGGTCCAAGATCACAAACAATGATGTAAAACGCTAGGTCTCCGATCTAATCCAAGTGATTTGTATGCATCTCACAAATGAGTTTAATCATCAGAAAGAAACTGGGAAATATATAGACATAGCTCTACATCCGTAGACCGATCGTAATACAGGAAGAGATTTGTGCAAGAAATAAATATAATTCCTGTTCTCTGGTCACAATCGATGAGTTTTTACAGACTTGCCCTTCGATGGTCGTTATCTAGAGGTTAACTTTGTAATCTCTCTTTTTCCAGCTAAAGGTGGTTAGTGAAGTGAACGTATCATTTTTCATTTAAGTCTCCTAACCAATATTAATATCGGGCTGGAGTTACTGCCCATTCATCTAACGAGGAGTATTATTATATGACACGCACGCATGCATACAAACTAATAGTCTACAATTACATTGTATATAAATCCTACAATATGCGCGACTGAACTATAGAAATCTGAACAAAAACTCAACATTTGATCAACTACTACTAGAGGACGATCTATAATGAGATAAAAAGAATCCAAAACAACAGTAATAAGATCTAGGAAAAACTAAATTAAATTCCGACAATCATAGCAAAATGCACAACATTACAAACATACTCTCAAGTAAGCATGTTATATTTAAAAAGCAAAAACAAAATATATTTAAAATGCTTAATAGTAGTAGCCATTAGTAAGCTGTTTATCCGAGGCCATATGATTATAACAAAGTATATGGGAATTATGAAATATGGATAAGTTAGAAATATAACAATAAGTGACTAATTGTTTGTATCAGATAAAAGCAAAATGTTAGTTAACTGAGAATAGTTATTCCTTTGATCTAAATCCATTAATACATGATAACATTTGTATAATATTTCTTATTTAACACCAGATTTGATAGTTCCTTGCTTTTTACGTCAGTTCTGACCAAGTGTAGCTCTTATCAGTCAGTATAAGATGCCCCATCTGTAGGTAGAATTGTTGGCTGAAAATAAGAAATATCAGGGATTAAAATTTAATAAATATTATAAATAATATTTCTCAGTTGGCCATAAAGCAGTTACATAAAAAGGGTTCCTAAAGCTCTGTTTTAATACTAGGATGCTTTAGCATTGTTCCAACAGCCAAGGAAGTATTAATTTCCAGAACAGATTAACTATTTTTCAGGACAAAGTATACAAGATTTAAAGGTAATAAATCAAGATATGTGCAAAAAGGCATATATTTAATCGATGTATGATCAATTATTGACATTTTTATGGTACAGCCTCCTCCTCACCCCTTCTGTCTGATCCACTCTTTTATTTAAAAATTTAACTAACGTGATATTAAGACTATGTAATGGTACTCTTTTTCTTCTACAATCAGTTTTCTTCTACAGGCATAATATTTATTCCCAGGCTTGTTTTGGTGTTTTTTCACGGGGACTATTTTTTCTAGGACATTTCCTAATTTTGCAAAATTCAAGGACATTTCCAGGACCTGGAAAAATGAATATGTTATTTTCCATGATGCGTTTACAGGTATGTTATTGACAAATTCTCTTTATAAATATGTACTATTTAGAAGTTAATTGGAAACATAAGAAACATAATCTGCCATATTAAGTGAATGGATGTCAACATGCAATGTTACTTTTGTTGCATGAAGTCATAATAATAATAATAATAATAATCTAGAAAATTATCCTAGACTCATGTTTATAGTGACGCATACCAATGATCTACATGAATGTCACATGTATATTAACTAAAGTACTCCAGGAAGACAACTAGGCAGGGTCACACAGCTCTGAAGTGTTATTCTTCTCATAAGGATGGGACTTGAGTCGGGATAAAAGTTGAAAATATTTGTAGATCCAGCAACTAGTCCCATTACTTTTTCAAGCACGTTATGATAACGGATCAAACGCTGTGTTCTGATTGTTACACCTAAACATTTATAAATTACTTCAACAAAAGTGAAACAAGTATGCACAGGCACAGAAATGATCTGTAAAATAGACTTGTTTACAGTCTCGGCATAAATGCATTCAAGTTTATATTTAATCTGAGTTTCTACCATAATATTCTGCACCAAAATTAATCCAATCATCACATTCAATGATTCATATAAAATTATCAAGATTCAATACTGTCACAAGATTTGTTTGAGACAAAAGTTGTTTTAACTTGTTCCTGAAATCAAGTCGATCAGTATGAAAGAATCAGTCCAAAAGAAACAGTTGGCTGTTGCCATTAGCCAACACTGATAACAAACCTATTAAAAAATTGCTGCATTCAAGTTGACAAGATCTGATTGTTAAATGTTAGGCACAGGTAGCTCTTAATAAATTAATGACATTACATCAACATACATAGCACACACACACATTACAAACAGTGTTTAAAAATTCAACAGAATAACTCACAACAATTGGCACCTTTACGTCATCTGCAGCGTCCCAGCACCTACTCCAAAGCCATAGCCTTTTGGTCCGAACTTCTTCCCATAACACACTATCAAGGAATGAATGACAGAAAAGGTTAGAGCTGAAATTCTAGTTTATAAATTTTATGAATGAGAATGGCATAAAAAGGGATTACAGTATCAGTTGTTTTTTAAAGATTCTTACCGTCAGTTAAATAAAACCTACAATATTTACTGCTGAAGTGTATCAAATAATTATATTAGAATTGTGCCAAATAACAGCTAATTTTATATAAAATAAATAAATTCAAAATGATTACAACTGCAGCTTTAGACAACCAAGCCTTAGTACTGAAGGCAGACAATCTATTTCTTACATAAACTCTGTGATTTAATATGCAATTATTGCCAAAAGTACATATATCACACGATTTATACATGTTATGATTATGGCAAGAGTAGCACAGGTGACTTTTATTACATTGAAAACATGCTGCTGATACAGGGTTCATACACATTTTGACATCTCAGATTCCAGGACCTTCCAATGTCAAATTCAAGGACCTTTTCAATGAATTCATGAAACTCTTAATGTGCAAAAATACACCATATTTCGGAAGAAGTGTAATAACTGAATTCCTGTAAGCTTACGATTAGAAATAGATCTATATGTCCAAATTCCAGGACTTTCAAAGGCCTCTACAAAATATCCAGGCCTGGAATCCAAATTTTCAAATTCCAGGACTTTCCAGGTTTTCAAGGACCTGTGCGAACCCTGTGATAAATAAACTGTCGAGAAATACTGCAGATACAGAGAGAAAAGGATGGAATGACCTTCACTTAGTATACCACAACATCTTTTGAAACCTGCTGGAGCTTAACAATGGCCTAGGTGCATATTAAGGATTTTATTTGCCAGATAGCATTAATTACTACTTCCAGTGAGTACAACTCTTGGGGTTCCTGGCATAGCTCGAGAAACCTTTTAATCAGTGCAAATCAACCATGTTACAACTGTTATTTCTTGTATAGTTTGTTTATGCCACACTAAGACTACTGCCAATTATTGTAGGAACACATTAGATCAGACAATGCTAACTTTTTAACAATATTTCCATGTGTTCGAAAAACAATGGCCATATTTTAAAATTTCTCAGAAACCTGTCTGTCTTGCAATGAATTATAATAAACAGTTTAAAAAAATTCTATTCATGTTTTCAATGATATTGTTCGTATTTATCAAAATATTATTATTTATTTAATGTAGTGCATTTTTCAGCCAGCTAGCTATCAAAAACACTTCACAATTTGAATACATGCAAAATATTAAATTTAAACATTAAAATTTTCCAAAAAGGTAGGTAGGACGAGTTGATTGGATATTTCTAATATTGGTCCTCACCCATGGAATACATATACAGGAACTGCCACCTTACATAAGAATTCCTATGATGATGATTGTGCAGATAGTAGGCTAAATGGGCCGAGCAACCTCCAAAGGTAATGAAGCGAAGTTAAAGATGAAACGTCCTTCAGATATGCCCATGCTGAGATTCGAACACGGATGGTAGTGATCTGTGATCCAACACACTACCATTAGCCTACGAAGGCACCCCTAAGAATTCCTATGGCTATAATGCTTAAAAATAATACTTGATTATTGAATGACAATTATGGAAGAACCAGATACGATGATACTCTATGGACCATTTTGACTTGTTTGAGTGTTGCTCGCGCAACTTGGACTCGGACTATCGCTGACCATGAGGTCCTAAAGCCAAATTATTATGTTCGACAAGTTAATTTGTATGCAGTGACTGAGTAAATAAATGACCCCTTGCCAAAATGCTCAATACAGCCACTGAGTAGAACATGATTTAACAAACTAATTAACTATCAAGACTAGAAAAGCCTTGTAATAATCTACCAGTTACTCAGTTATCAAAATGTCTTATTGATTGACTATAGTGTTCAGATAGAATGTCATTCATGTTATTAGAAAATGTCCATTTTGGGCTGTAAGTGCACATCATTGACATCAACACGAAATTAAAAATTGTGTTGTTTTCCATCCAGGGTTAGGAACAAATCATGATTTAAAAAAAATTAATCAGATTTTTGTATCTGAATAAATTTTAAAAGTTCTTATTCTGGGGACAAGTTCCTGCATTTCTGCAGGAAAATGCCCTGATTTTTAACTGAAGTTTCTCCGTGATCCTACACTTATGTAGTGGCCTAAGAATTGAAGATTAAAATAAAACAATACTCCAGGTATATTTTGGGCTGATTTGATGAGAGAAAAATGGTAAATATCCACTTATATAGTCCATTATTAATGCCTGAGTTTGTATGATTTTTTCTGTTTCCAACCTCAGCTGATAGCATGAAAACAGTGCTGCTCCAGTTGGAAAACTATGTTAACTAACAACTCCATTATTTCAAGGCGCTGCACTCAGTGCAACATAGAAACTAAACATAATATTACACAGAAAATTTCGCCACTTATGTAAAACATTTTGAAAAAACTTTATTATTATTATCATTATTATAATATTGATGGTAGCAAACTGAGAGTTACTTGATAAGTTTACCAACAGTAAATATATTTCATAACAATCTCTGGTTACAGGATAACGTATCTAGTCAATATGTATAGCTTGGTAAAACTTGACGTATTGCTTAATGATCTATCAAATCATTAGTGTCATCTCCTAAGGCAAATAATGCGACATTTTCAAACTCCCAGGGTGTTTCCTAGACAGTAGTCAAAGTTATTCACTTGTCATCTGTGTTACTATTACAGAACAAACATTCTACAAACCTTTGCATAATATTTCGCCATCTTTCTCGGTTAGCTTGGTCGAGTCAAGTTTCTTGTTGCAAATCAAACATGTGAAGCATTTCTCATGATAACACTGATGAGAGAGATGGTAACAAAAGATTAGTAATGATTTTAGCACCATGTGCAAATGTACTGTCACAATTTTTATCAACACCACCTCTCTCCATAGGCTCATGCGTATAAATGTGCAGGCATATTATACGATAAAGACCGTAAGCCAATCAACTTACATTCCCAGCTGCTTGTCTTTTCTCGGCTATAAACACTTGTTTCTCGCATCGTGGACAGATATCACCACCTTTCCACATCTGCGCCGATCCTCTCTGATAACCATCTGTTCTATCCTGACTGTTCAGGGCAAGATCACCAACCTGTTCAGTGACTGGTGCTATATAGGCTTCGGCTGTGTGTGGGACGTTACTGAAATATAAATCAATATTTTGTAATAAAAGATAATCTACATTCTTCAACATTCACACAAAACCTGGCACAGAATTTAACATGTTAATTTTAAACGACTAAGAAAATTACGCTTATTTTTATTTTCAAAAGCACATGACTCAAATTAAAATTTCTTTTATAGACCACACCATTTCGGCGTTTTACATTAATACCTGATCAAACTTCAATAACGTCAATACGCCTAAGCACAGAGATAATATTGGTTACTCCATAAATTATCACTTACTTAATGACTACAAAGACCATAACTTAAAACTATCTCTTAACAGGAATCCTAACAAAGATAATAGTTATGTAGAAAATTAGACAATATACTGATAATCTGAGGTGACGACGTGGTAAACGATCGCAGAAAAATGACGAAATATACCAGACAATATTGCTAAGCATGCAAAGTTAGCGGCAAACACTGATGTGGGCTGATGTCACGTGCACATCTCCGGAGCTTCATTCAATAAAATTGGGGCAGCCAGGCTTAAAATTTGGACACTGTTGTTGTTGTATTTTCACACATTTCCAAACAAAATAAATGGCAGAGTTATAAACCTATGAACTAATCCACTGTTTAGCTTTTCTATCATTACGATATTTATTATTATTTTGTTTGCGATGTTTGACAAATGTTTTGGATCAACCCGAAGATGGTGTTTTCATAAATTTCCTCTCGTAAATCATTAATTTGTGCTTAGGTTGTATGACAGACAGGTAAAACGTCAGAGTTCCATGGGATGCAACGATTTGATTTTTAAAGATCAGTTAATCATTCTGCTTAAACATTACAAAATCATGACACATAAAACAATGGAACGCTACAATATTTTAGGGCAAAAACATTTAATTATAAACAAAAGAAACTCTAGAGTGAACGAAATCTCTTGAGTGGAATCCAATTACAGCTTTCCAACTGCCAAATCATGGCTAAGCAATTCAGTGCACCAATCACAGCCCACATGCATATTTTATCTGGCTTTCACTACAGAAAGCCAGATAAAGATATTATAACTCAGCAGAAACCACCTACTCTCTAGATATTTCATGTCGTCGACCCGTATCCATAGACAGGCCAGTACCTGCACCACCGGCAAACCCGTATCCTTTGGGGCCAAAGTTCCGTGTGTGACAGCCGCGACAGAACAGTTCTCCATCATGATCTGCTGCCGAGTTACTATCAACTCTTTTCTTACAAGAGGCTTAAGAAAATATGGTTAATATTGTCAGTTGTCTTATAGGCAAGTAGGCAAGCCTAGCTGAGAGAGAGAGAGATAGAGTGATTTGCTTAGCCTCGGCACTGGTCACATGGGCCATATAAACAAGGGGTGACTTCCTAGTGAAAGATCCCACAAACACAGGTACGAGCCAGATTTGAACCTGGAACCTGGAGGTTTGAAGCGCAGCACTCCAACCACTGCACCATCAGAGCACCCGCTTGGGAGAAAGGGGTAGAGGCAAATGCATAGATAGACAGAAAAAAAACACGCAAGTACTAGACACAAAGCACATCACCAAATTAACAGTAACATTATCATAGCTGTTACAACCATATACAGATCAGTGTACCTACAGAAAATAGAAACTTGTACTTAACATTCAATAATAATAATAACAAAAATAATGATAAATGGAATATTTCTGAACAATCACTTATTAAGTTATTCTAGAAAATCTGGACCAAAATACAGCAATTATTAAGAGGATCATATAAATATGCTACATAATAAAAATATTATAATGGCCAGGACACTTCTTTCTATCAGACCCTTGGTACAAGTAGAATGTATATGCCATGTGTTGAAAATGCATAACTAAATGGGGTCGAGTAGAATTATGGTAATACGAGTGGTATCCCAAGATCACACATCAATCTGCATGAACAGTACACGTCTATTTCCGACTAGCTTAGATTATATGAGGGGTATGAATATTCAGAACAATCAACAGATCAATGAAGTTCAAATGAAAATGTCAGGACAGAATATTGCCTAGTTAACAGATATTGACATACACATATCGCAAATTCTGATCTGATCAGACAGAAAAAAAAGTTGACGGGAAACGAGAAGTGTGGATCAACGAATATGTCAGCTCTGATAAAGAAAGAAGAATCAATGATAAATTATCTAGTCCACTCGCGCAAGAACACATCAAAAGCTTCTCTAGTTTCAAGAGACATATACAGAATCATGTGACTTGTGCCATCTAGTGAGTTTAATAGGACATTTTGTGAGTCACCATTGTTGTGTCTTATAATACCAATTATAAGCAATACACAGCTATGAACAGAGCTTTATATCCAGGAATCTATGCCTTCATGCATCAACATGATTTATCACCTCTTTGGCCACATGGGTACAGCGTGAGACTATTTACCTATGGCCTTTCTGTGCGGGAGGTCGCAGGTTCGCGCCTGGGCTGTGGCACTATAGTAGGATGAGTTTTTCATCCAGCCAGGCAACTGGCAAGGTTTTCTCCACCGTCTGAACATGCCATATAATCTAAATTTATTTAGAATTAGTTTTCGTGGGGAAGCTATAAATACAGACCATATGCATCTCCCTCATTTGAGGTTGTCAGCCACTTTAAAAACTGCCACTTCGACTATTACTTACTTACTTATTACTGTAAACCCTTAAAATTAATTTTTTTCCACGTTTATCGATGTCCATGTCAGGAAGATGTAAATTTGCATGATAATGATGAATAACCACCTTGGCCATTAAAAGATCAATTATAACAGACCTTCTGGAAATATGACCTGATTGTGCATTGGTGTACTAATGGTAAGAAAAAATTATCTACTTTCTTTGCACTGATGCATTTGCTCAGATTTACTTTGACATACAAGGCATTTAGAATTCAGATTTAGAAATTCAAAGGAACACAGACTCAAAATTATTGGACCTCGCATGTTTAGCAGTTAAACATAAATTATGCGGTTTTGTTTATGTATTTCAGTGGGAGGGGTTTGTTTCTAAAATGAGAAAAAAACTGTGTGTAAGTGTTTAAGCTGGAGTAAGCTCTCCACGGGGATGAGGACAAAAGAGAAAGAAAAAAGCTGGAAAATGGGAAAGTTTGAAATTTGAGCCATTTTAGAGCCACCTCTAGGCATCCCGAGATTATATTTATGGTTGATTTTTCTGAGAAATATTTCAAAAATGCGGGAAACTACCGATCCGCAGGGAATTCTCGCCCCTGTACCCAGTGTGCATCTATCTTAAGGGAGGGGATAAGTGGGCACGTTATATTAGGAAATGTTTATAAACAAAAAACATCTCCCCGCTGATGTTTGGACTGCAATGAAAATTAGTTTATTTCAGGCTTCCATTGATAAATATATCCATATTAATATATACACACGAGACAAAGATTCTTTGTGCTCAAAATCATATTCTTTCATCTTTTATTGGATGATGTATCTGATATCAAAAGTAGCATCAAGCTGTAGATGTTGTTTACAGATGTAGTACACGGGAGTCGGTGATTTTGTTAGAAGCTGGGACGCGGGTCATTTGACACGCCCACTCTCAAGTAGAGACACAGCTACTTTCTCGTTTCCAATGCCGCTTCGTGCCGTTCTGGGCCCTTGATGCCTACCAATATCTGACAATTTTTTTGTTGAATTAGTTTATTTCTTAACAAAACCACTGGGAGTGCATATGGAGGTTTGACACAGATGAATAGCACCTTGTCATCAATTCGCTCAAAACAAAACATGGATTCTCATTTCATTATTAACAAGGGACACATCGAGATTACTGTAAATGCATTATCTGTTATCTAGCAAGCTAATTAATACATCGTAATTGCCGTTATAATGTTGTTTACGGCTAAATACAGTCTCATGATAAATCACAATATAGTAATAAGTGCCTCTGTATTCAACAGGTGTTAATAAAGAACACTTAAACAGAAAATGTCGAAATCTATATTTTAAGACTTGGTAATATGCGGAATACTGTGAACATTAAACCCCATGAATTAATTCTTGCCTACCAAATCATGACTATAAGTATGGGTGAATAATAACAGCACGATTCTTATTCTGGAAGACCACAACAATTTCATGAGCTGAATGTTTTTGGGTACAAATGTGTGGCTCTCCCCATATCCATAATCTATTTCATTCCGTCAAGTGTAAAATACTTTATCAAAGATTTGACTGTTGTAACGGAAGCTTCTTGGCCCAGAACAGATTCTGGATGAAAGTGGGATCACTAAGACAGAACTACTGAAATAAAACTGCTCTAAACAAAACACAGAAGGGGGTCAAAGGAAGTGGCTATGGTAGATTTTAGGTGTGCACACACACACACACACACATATTGTGCTTAAGTGTGTAGAAGCTTTTGCTGATGAAGAATCACTTCGTTTTTTTTTTAAATTTGCCTTTTATTTTGAGTCTGTAAATCCTAATCATCACACTCCAAAAGTCCTTAATTGCACAAGTTCTATGAAGGTTGCCATAGGTCATTAATGATACAATCATTAAGTTTCAACCCTCTGTAAGTGACATATAAAGTGTTTCTGCCATCCACAATGTCATTTATAATCATAACATCATATGTGAGATTTGGCCTCAAATTTGCATATAGATTTTATGGTATTCATCATGAATGTGATGCATGAAAGCATGTATTTCTCAAAATAAAGCTCTCTCTCTCTATCTATCTATCTATATATATATATATATATATATATATATATATATTTAATAAAAATTAATACACAGGCAAGTCAAGTCACAAGAATCTATATATATCCCTTTAATGATGCCACTCACTAAGTACACATGTACTCTCTCTTTTCAGCTTACCACAAGTAAAACACATCTTGTGCCATTTTCTGCCCAGACTCAACAGTTGTTCAGCGAAGTAAACGCGTTTACCACAACGAGGACAGCACTCCGGATCATCGCAGTCGACGTATTCTTGTTTCTTTGTGCCAACAGACTTCT
This sequence comes from Paralvinella palmiformis, assembly GCA_025642065.1. Classification (NCBI taxonomy): domain Eukaryota; kingdom Metazoa; phylum Annelida; class Polychaeta; order Terebellida; family Alvinellidae; genus Paralvinella; species Paralvinella palmiformis. The sequence goes on from JAODUP010000743.1 coordinate 144,714, forward strand.
CGCCAACAAACAGCTTTCTGTAGCAGCTTGCCACAGCAAACGTCATCATCATCTAGAAGGTTGGCAGTCCCACTCTCGAGTGGTTTGCTACAATGAACTTCGCAGAAAGAATACCAATCTCGGATTAAAAACGGATCAACACTGAATGAACACTGTTCACTTTACAAACAAACAATCCAGTGGTTTTATTAGACATTTTTTCTACACAGCACACTTCTACTTGTAAACATTAGAAATTAATAATATTAGCAAATGCTTGCTACCTACCCAGCTATTCCTGCTATTACAGGGTTCACACAGGGCCAAGAAAATATTATTTTCCAGGACCTTAATACCACTTTCCAGGACAAAGTATACAACATTTAAAGGTATGTGCAAAAAACCATAACTGACTTGGGATATCAAGACTACCCGTATGTACTAGTATTCTTTTTCTTTTTCTTCTACAATAATATTTCTTCACAGGCTTTTTTGTTCTAAGTGGATTTTTTCACAGGTAACATTTTTTCTGGGACATTTTTAGATTTTGTAAAATTCAACGGATATTTCCAAGACCTGAAAACAAATTTATTATTTTCCAGGTTTTCCTGGGCACAGGAAAACCCTGTATTATGGTTATTCTGTTAACATACATTGGCTATGACAGGATGGATGACTAGGTGAATATAGTTTGTTTAACATAAATATTAGCATAGGTCTGTTGGCTATATTCTTCCACTCTGCAGCTCTTAGAAAACAATACAGAATACAATAGGATAAAGCATCATAGAACAGGATCTTTGGATATTTCCTCAAAATAAAACTAGTGTTTGATGGTTTGCCATTTTAGGGGCTGAATAGACAAGTATATATATGGGGGTTGAATGGATTGAGGTATATGTATGGGGGCTGAGTGGACTGAGGTATTTGTATGGGGGCTGAGTGGATTAAGGTATATGTATGGGGGCTGTGCAGATTGAGGTATATGTATGGGGGCTGAGGCATATGTATGGGGGCTGAGTGGATTGAGGTATATGTATGGGGGTGAGATATATGTATGGGGGCTGAGTGGATTGAGGTATATGTATGGGGGCTGAGTGGATTGAGGTATATGTATGGGGGCTGAGTGGATTGAGGTATATGTATGGGGGCTGGGTGGACTGAGGTATATGTAAGGGGGCTGAGGTATATGTGGGGGGAGGGTGGACTGAGATATGTATGGGGGCTCAGTGGACTGAGACATGTGCAGTGGGACTAAATGGACTGAGACATGTGCAGGGGGGCTGGGTGGACTGGGGTATGTGGGGGATTGAGGTATGTATGCGGGCAGAGAGGTATGTGAGGAGAGCTCAGTGGACAGAGGTATGTGTGGGGGACTGAGGTATGTGATGGAAGCTGGGTGGACTAAGGTACATGAGGGGCTGACTGGACTATGATCTACAGAGACTGAGTGGACTGAGCTATGTGGACATTGACTGAGTGGACCAAAGAATGTGCAGGATCCAGACAAAAATCAGAGCAGAAACCATTTATTAATGAATGAGGAGATTAATAAAGAACTTACCACATTTAAAACATTTGAAGTGCCACGATCTGGCCATAAAACCTTTTCCTTCATTGAAGTAGACACGCTGGTTACAGACGGGACACATAGGTGCACCCCCCAACTGTCCTGGCATTGTGATGATGTCACAGGTCTAACAGCAAGACAGATCAAGATTCTGAAGGAAATAAATGCACAGAACATTATTATCTTGATATAATTATATACAAATGTTAGTTATGAGTGGTGATATATATATATATATATATATATATATATATATATATATGTGACAATAAGCAACTGATCAACCCTGGTCATGTGGCGAACTGATTACATAGTACAACTGTCATTATTGGTTTCCAGAAACTGGACACGTGCAAACAGAGGCACACACATTCTCACAAACAAACATGTATACCTAAGCACTACATATGTTATATACTTAACCATGCTATTAGATAATAGATCGAGAAATGGCCACATCTAATGAGATAATGGTCTAACAACAACAATAAAATATCCTATCAATATAGTAACCTTGACCCCACATCACATGGTCCTGCAGACAGCAAACCTTCCAGACTCTCACTGAGTTCGGTAACAGCCTCAGTGTCTCGACTGAAGAAGATATACCAACTTGGACAATGAACTAAGTAGGCCTAGTGTTTACAAATCTTAAAGTGACCGATTGTAGGACTGGTTTCACCCGTCACTCGACCAGATGGATGTTAAGCGTTTCCCGTGTTGGCACAGAACAGGGTGAGGTATAACAGCCGCAATTACAACATCGTGTTGACTCTCCTATACTATAGCAGGAGATATAAAGAACAATAACTACAGTGATAACAACAAGGCCGCCTGTTGTTGTGTCATCTTGTTGTTCATAACATTTCACACCCTTACCACATCAAACCTATCTGACAACGCTACACACCATGTTTGTACTGACAGTGACAGATAGTAAATAAACTTTTTTCTATGGTATTTCCACAGGATGTGTGTGGGTGTGTGAAAATGTTTCAGTTTTACAGCCACTTTTGCGCACATGTTATGGTAAGCTAAAAAGACTGAACAGCATAGCAAGTAAATGAGACAAAGTGAAACATAAAAGGTTAAAACACCCTTCAGACATAGCCAAGACCGGGTTTTTAACCAAGATGCTATAGGTCTATGGCCAACCATGATACCATTCAGGCCATGGAGGCATCCATGTGTGTGTGTGTGTTAATCAAAATGTGTGCACACATGTGTGTGAGATGGAATTATCTCAGGATGGATCGACTTGAGTAGCAGTTGTGCTGGCATTAATTAATCAAATGTGATACAAAATGACACAACGATTTTCATACACAGCATGGGATGAAAAACTTTTCAGTACAAGCCGTATCTTCCGGTGCTCACTTTAGGATGACATGATAAGTACTGAATTTGACCTGGAGACTACTTTTATCAGAATGCAAGATGTTCCTCATTTTATGATTCAGTATGATAGTATCACATCTAATAACTAATAGATGTGGTCAGCGAATGTTTATTCTCAACACCTGAGACATGTGCCTGCAGGACTACAGCCTACAGCAAATGAGACCAGAAGACAGAAGCCTTCTACTGAAGAATCAAATATCGCATGAGTAATAGCCTACTGGGAGCTGGACCCATCATTTGGAGTCATCAATTTACCTGATCTATTTTGATATGTCATCCACCATTTTGAATATTTTCCAACAAGATATAACTTTTATATATGTGATTGGCACTGTTTTTATCAGGACACGTCAATGGATATGAAACAGAGATGAGATATGACAACAGAGATACGATATATGAAGTGGTTATAGCACCTGACCAGACCCAAAACCACATTATTCCTAGGACCACGCCCTGCGCCAATGGCATGACATACTCAATATGACCCAACTAAAAACATGTCACGGGCCCAAGGGCGCATCAAAATTTTACTTTTTGGGTCCAAATTTTTTTCTTTCTAAGCAACCATACAAATAGACAATTAATTCATCGGAAATAAGAAATGTTTATTTGTAATACAATATGCGATCCAGAATTCGCAAATCATTTCATTTTGGTTGATCAAATATCCCATGGTATCTCGAAAAGTCCCATGAAATTTAGACCTAATGGGCCAATTGACACATGTAGCCCAAATCCAAGTAATAACTCTGAGGTAGTGATGTACTTTCCAGTTTGCCGGTATACTAAGCATACACCACACACCCATTGAAAGTTACAAATGAAACATGGCCTAAAAATTTATATTTCGGATGTACTTGTCTGTTCCTGCTTTATTAAAAATGTTTACACTTTCATACAAATTATAAGACAACATGCAGCTGATGCTAAGGGACACATAAGCTTTGAATAACATGCGCCTCGGGACAATAAATTAAGGCAGGATCGAAAGCTATAACCTGTTGCTGGAATACGACTTCATTCTGGTATATCTTTAATTCAACACGTTTTGGGATTCTCTTCAGCATATACTGATATAGTATAGAACATCCACGTTCAAAGCTGATGTACACTCCTGAAGCAAATATATCACCTCCACACACCAACATACAGAACTAGACTACTGCCGCAATACATATACCAGTAGATATATCTGCTTCTCTGAATAACAATTGGGAAGTTAGCAGTTTTAACCCAAGATTTATGGCAATATTAATCACGGATTAATTTCAGAAACATAATTTTGTTCCATATTTTATATTTCAAGAACTTTTTAGCAGTCGTGGAAGATCAGTGCAGGAGTCAGTACACATACTTGGATTTTACCGAACAAATAAGGTACCGGTAATCACAAAAGTCAATTGTGATTGTCCAGTTAAGAATTCTACAGGTCCCACTCCCAGCCAAAATAGTCATATAAAAAGTAGGAGTTTCTAAACCTGAAAGTAGGACCCAGTGTGGACAAAAGCTTGCATTATTTGAATAAGATATTACATGTTTTCTTGTTTATAGCTACAGTATCTGCTTTCATGAACATGTCGCTTTCTGGAAGTATATGAACTTCGAAGCAACATGGTAGCTGACACACCATTATTACATGTACTCATGGGCATAGAGACACACATAAAAGTTTCCCACCCATATACATGTAGTACTTAATTTGATTGACACATACAGAATTGATGGATCGATATTTTATCATGGTTAGACAATTAAAAGATGGTGAAACTGAAAACTAGGAAAAGAAGATCTAACCCAAAAGTAGGTGGCTCCTACTAAAAAAGTAGGATGTCTGGGACCTATGCAATTGCAATTCAATTACACAGTCAACTTTTACAGATGAAGTGACATCCAAAACTACAGCTATAATTATGTCTAATCGTATTCAATTCCCACATTTGTAAAATGCTGGTGCCAGAGACCCAGTCCCCTATTATTTGTCTGGCAGTGAGTCTCAGACATATAGTACATTAACACCATCTCCGAGTGTACAGAGTTGGATAAATCAGGTTTGTTAGCATTGTACATATATGCACAAAGAGGAATTAGCAGCCGCAGAGGAAATCCGGGTCCAGACCGATAGCAACGGCCTACAATAATATGATAATAGCCAACAATAATAAGATATATGATCCTGGTAATCATCTGATCATTTATAGATCCATAAGCTCATCACGGTCCACTGTCACAACTGATCCCAGCCTACTTCATATAGAAGAACCCAATGTCGTCAGCCTTTAGCCGTCGCTATAACAGTCCATGCCGATCAGCCCTTAAAACAAACCACATCAGTGCATGCATCCACTGTAACAGTCCATGTCAATCAATCCACAACAGTCACTCAGTCAATACCAGCCAGTCCCTGTGATAGTCAATGTCACGCAGTCCCCTATATGATATTAGCTTATCCTATTACCAAATGTCTGACAGTTAGTGAACATCAAATTACACTTACCGTAAATTAACAATTAAAATATATTACCAGATCACTAATATTCCAGTATATTATTACCATATCACAGACACCTAATACTGATGCCATGCTGAAACAGCTCACCTTAGTGTCCCCTGACTAGTGATACGTGTTTACCAGCGTATGGTGTCCTGACTAGTGATATGTGTTGACCAGTGTAATGTCTGCTCACCACTGCTGTGGCCTGTAACACTATCAGCCACGGTATATATATTATATATATGAGAGATGGACAGACTGTATATACACTATGAGACTGACACCCTGTATATCATACCATCTGGCGGTGAGCTCTACAATAGCCGACATGAGACATACACATTTATAATGGTATCATGCTGACATTACAGTCACCACCAATTAGTGTTACGATGGCGATTTGCCCACTGGCAGTGGACATAAACAATTTGCCAGTTACTGGAATATTACCGAACAGGTCTGACAGAACCACAATACCATGAAAACCCTGTCAGCTAGCCAGTGGCCTGGTACCATTAAATACCACCACCTCTCGTCTTGCCAACGGATCAGGTACCATTAAATACCACCAAAATTATGTCCGCTCACCAAGTTATAACAACAATAGGTCTACAAACACAAGTACTGACCTCTGGCCTTTTGGCAGCATAACGTCAACTAGTAAAACACATTTAATAGTCTGCTTCTCATGTTTGAGATCAATAATCAATTATATGTATGATTAAAAGGGTACAGTTTTGTTGGGGTTATTTCAGGCCAAACATAATAATATTGTTGTTATTAGTAGCAGTGTAATTAAATCATAATAAATGTTAGCGTATACTTTTGTGGGATGCGATCTGATTAAAGAATATTCGTTTGACTTTTGTAGTCTGCACAGCAACCCATCTGGTATTTATTTATTGATGCAAAAAATAAATACCATCTAACTTCTACACTTTCTGATTCTACAATACGGCAAGAGAATACTTACCATTTGGACAGGACTGCTAACAAACCATCTCCCATTTTACAATACTGTAACAGAACTTACATCACACCATAACACAACACCGGCCATTCTACAACCTCATAAGAGAACACCTGCCATTCTATAATGCCATAACAAAACAACTGCCTTTCTGCAACACCATGATAGAATATTTGCTTTTCTACAGTGCCACAATGGAACACCTGTTATACTATGACACCAACAAGCAATTCAGACCAGTAATGATTCCACATTACCTTGATAAAACAGCTGCCATTCTATAACATTATAAAAAGATGTTTTTCATGTTACGACACTGTAACAGGAAAACTACCATTCTACAAAACAATAACAAGACAAATTCCAAATCTCTTTACACAACACCATAACACTAAACCTGCCATTCTACAACACTGTAACATAACCAGGGTTGGGGTTTAACCCGGGGTTAAACTGATTCAGTCCAGACCGGCGGGTTAAACCTAGGTTTTACTAGTTTAACCCAGGTTACAGTGGGGTTTTCTCAAAATACAGTATATTTTATACATAAAAAGTAGTTGTTCTGAATGGTATGCATTTTTAAGATGTTAATGATGTGTACTAATCAACATAATCCACTATTTGAGATATTATGATGTTGTTGGAAACAATTAGACGCTATCAGTATCACACTGGAGTAATTATGTAAGATGTTATGATTTGTTGGTGGCCTGAACCAATTGATCTGTTCTATGATTGGTTGAGCTTGTTTGTTACATTGGGTTCTGATTAATATAGATATTAAATATTTAATTCATACTTAGTGTGTTTTATTTAATCAATCAGTGATGAAATGTGCCTAAAAATGAGTTTAACCCAGGCTTAACCCAAAATGGGAGTTTAGCCCAAAAACCGGGTTAAACCCAGCAGGGGGGGTTAAAACTGCCAACCCTGAATATAACACCTACAATTCTACAGGACTATTCCCAGTCTACAACAATATAATATGACACCCGCAACTTTTTATTCTACAACACTATAATTTGACGCCTACCATTCTACTATACGACATAATGACACGAGCTATTTTTACAGACATGGAGACATCAGAACAGAATTCATTCCCATAACCATCATTGCCACGATAAATTAGTATTTTTGGTATAATTGATATTATACCTATTATTACCATTACTGGAAGTTTTCATAATAATTATTAATTTCGGTATGTTACTGTTATATTCGTGGTCAAAGATTGACAAATTGGTTCATGTGACTCCTTGGCAAACATAATTATTATATTTGTAATAATTTTATGATGTTTATATATATATATATATATATATATATATATAATTATAAGTAACATATGTTGCTGAATATTTATCTGTCTTATTTATCTATTTTTTGGTACACCAATCCATTTTCCTAGCTTAATGTATACACCAACAAACTTCTCCTACAAGTTATACGATCTGATTTCAGATAATAACTGGTGGGATATAACGTCTGAGAATCAGCAATCAAACATAACTGTCCCATAATATATCAGAAATCGGGATATGATAAAAACGCAAAAACTAAATCAAGCACGGCCTAAGCTCTCCAATGTCTAACACAGCAGACCTGCCCCCATGTTATAAGCCACTAATTGTTCACTTTTATTGGTAAGCCATTAGAACAATGGACTCTCATTAGTCAAACACGGCCCAGGGTCTACAGGTCAGAGCACCTCAAGGCCACAAATTTCAACGGCTTTGTTTCAACAGTGGCCACAAGTATATCCCCAGGATTCCTCACCACCAATCACAGGGGAGCAGCTGAGAGTGATTGATCCAGGATACCTCCAGGTTAATCACTGGTTTATATCATAATCTGGAAAGGCTATAATGTCAAATACTAAATGAGAGGACTGTGCCATCCAGACTCACTGACCTATTATTAACTAATGTACAACATTCATGCAATCATTTCTCTTTAACAAGAATATTAATCCACTACTATACATTGACGATCCAGAACTATACACAGGCAATCAAGCACTATATATATATATATATATATATATATATTATATATATATGGCTGTAAGTAAATCAGTGTTATTTTCAGCTAATCCAGTACTGTGTCTTAATAATCCAATATTATACAGCTAATCCAGGTTAACAGATAACTAATCCAGGTTAACATACAACTAATGCAGGTCTGTATACAGCTAATCCAGATCTACACACACATACAGCTGATCCAGGTCTATACACAGCTAGTCAAGTTTTATATACAGCCAAACCAGAACTATATACAGCTGATACAGTACTAAATACAGCTAACGCAGTACTATACACAGTGGACACAGTACTATGAACACATAATAGAACAAAGCTACTTCAAACACAGATAAAACCTGCAACTCGGCTGACTTTTATTTCTGTTTTAGTTTAACTTTAACCACACAATGAACAACATGGCAATCTGTGCTTAATATCAGATCCCCCCCCCCCACCCTCACACACCAGAGGGCAGCAGAGGTCACATAACTAGAATAATTAGTCAGATTTCAGAACACAGACAATACAAATGTTATTATAACACAGCAGCTGTCAGAGCTAACAGTATGTGTGCACTTTATGAAAACTTGGCAATTCAGTTGTTCAAAGCGAACTGTCATTGTTTCAGAGTTCTGAAGATTTTACGTAAAAAATACTGACCTACTTGGAAGAAATAAACCAGTGAAATTTTTTACTGGAAATCATTCAGACAAAAATCAAGATTGGTATGAAATAAAAAAAGCATTGGTACCAGACATTTTTCTCAATTACCAACTTAAACATAATAAGAAAGTTGGATTAACCAAACTTTAGTTGGGCACAATTAGCTTTAGTTAGTCAAAAATAATACAAGTTTCTTACTGATATTAACAAATACTGGTCCTTGTTGGGCTGAGTGTATAATATCTTCTATTACTGTTATTATCGGAATTATAACTACATTTTATTATATAGATCTACTAATACATATACACTTTGTTTTCTATTACTGCTACATTATATCATATGTACTAATACAATATATAAATATTATGTTTTCTATTTAGGTAGTGGTCATTTGGCACAATTCTGTAAGATTTATAAACATCATGAAAACCTAAGCCCATACCCTTATTACATGTAACTTAAAACACACCGAGAGAGAGAGAGAGAGAGAGAGAGAGCGAGACAGATAGAGTTGCTATTTACATTGAAATATTATGGGTTCTGTTAAAGTTGGCAGGTAATGGCGTTGACCTCTGATGGCCATGCTGGTCCCACCATTAGGCCCAGTGACTTGTTTAATTTACCTATAAACTGTGTGTGTGTATTTTTAGCAGTTTGTGAAAAGCACTGGCACAGAAGCATAATTTTTAAATATAACATCAGCCCATTAAATACGGTTCAGCACTGCTTACTAATCCATACTTTATCATGCCTATGTTTCTTAGATCCTGCAGGCCCATACTGTCCCACAGAAAAACTTGTTGATGGATGAATGTTGTTTAACGACACATCGGCACAATTTAGGCCATTCAGTGTCCTGAGAAACCTGTTGACAAGAAATATTGACCAAAGCACTGAAAATGGCCACAGTAATCCTCAGATGCAATGAAGATGTCATAATTACAAATATATTCACAGTCTATGCAGAGATCGTTGAATGTGATAAATGACTCGATTAAATTAAATTATTTTCAGGACAAGGCCATTTCCGTGTTGGAAATTTGGAAGAACACCAAAACAAAATAAATAAATTCTTTAAAAAGGACATTACAAATGTCAAAAGCAACTTTTGGTCATGTTTTCACTGGCAGCAGAAGTTGCAGACTGGTCTAAACTGGACTGGACATAAATTATGATATATAGGAGTTGTAGCAAACCAAAAAGAATCAAATATGCCTGAAATAAGTGAAAAGGTTCATGGCAATTGAAATAACCTAATACGCAACAACAAAAAGTAATGGATGAAACATAATTTCAAGACAGATTAACAAACATTAAAAACTTCTGTAACAAATTAAAACACTCATGATACTGATAGTGAAGCAAACTCGGATATTTATTCTAAGATGTTCATAAACAATATGCATGACTGTTTTGCCAAGAAAAATTTGGCAGCAGTATATAGTTTTGATGTTTAGAGCCCAAGTGAAACATCGTATCACATTAAACTCACACGCTGTAAAATAGTTCCATCAAGTAAACACAAAAATATTACATTCAAATTTTCAAAGTTTATTATTATATAAATATGCATAAGCCCACAGATATAATGTTTCTACTTCCTTGCCCAGCAAAAAAAGGTTTCGCTTTCCAGTGTGTCATCATTACAACTATCCTATCCTATTTTAGTCAATCACACAGCTAGCTGTTGACTAGAATGACCTGCTCTTTATAATGACTAAACACAACAGATCAAGAGCAATCTCTGTATATATCTATATATATTGAACAACTTGTTAACTTAATATGATAATTAATGATAATGACGTTATTGACACCGTAAACTAATGTTATTTAACACCATGTGAAAAAAAACGGGTTTAAAAAAAAATTATTACGAAAAACTTCTATTTTCTATATATGTTTGACTATTAATATTTCTGTAAAATCACAATAATGTCAAGTGTAACAGATATAATAATGTCTGATCGTTCATTGCAACAAAGTGATAGCAATAATACACATAGCATAATACCAGTTGTATAACTATATTTAATTGGAAAACTTACAAAACCTAATCTAGTAATTAATGATCTTACTCAAGAACCAAATCACCAATGGGTGTAATTTACCCATTATAGCCTACCCCTATCACCTATTCTAGGTGATACTCACTGACTGGATGACCATAACTTATGAACCTAACTTCTAATCCCCTGGTCTGGTGATCCTCCATCTCAAATTGACACCTAATGTAATCGTGTTAGCGACTTCATTTTCCATCAAATCATGGAATGGTGTTTGTCAATTTTCTGACTTTCGCTGAAGTCCCTACCAGCTAAAACTCTGCACGCCCTCTGAAAGTATTTGCTAACCAGTCCACTGAAATAACCAGACTTTGCTACCATCGCTGGCTTCATGATGTCATCACCTGTAACAGTGGTTGAACCTGAGCAAGGGTTCTATGCTCAGAACAAAACAAAATCATGGTCACAGTTGTTGTGGGTAAAACCGAATACACTGATCAGAATTTCCACAATGGGTGGCTGTTTACAGGAGTATGACCCCCACTCAACAATAGTTCAGTTTCATACCATGAAGCAGCAGAGAAAATGAATACCCAATGATTAACTTAATATCAGGCCCAGGCCTATTATGTGTAAGTATATCATATGATATACGTTTTATTGTAAATATGTTAATAAAAACACCAAGATTTGCAATAAAGGTTTATTTATATTATACAAAACTTCATCATAGACCACCCTCCATGAAGCCCATAACTAGCTTTACTACTTATTACAAAACTATTTGGGTGCACTTATTTAATTCCAGTTTTAACTGTAACAATTTATGTGAAGTTAAAAGAAATTATATTTACTGCTTATCAAGGCTATGGAATTGGAAGTGAAAATAAACTAACATAAGTAAATGGCAGTGTGATGTTTTGTGACTATTCAATTAGAATAACAGTCAGTCAAATACATCTAATTATGGATAAGATGATGATGATCGATGTTTTACGGCCACTTTTGTGCACACGGTAGGCTAAATGGGCTGAGCGACCTCCAAAGGTAATGAATCAAAGTCAAAGATGAAACAACCTTCAGATAGGCCCACGCCGAGATTCGAACATGGGTGGTAGTGATCCGTGGTCCAACACGCTACCGTTAGACCATGGAGGCACTTACCTTCATTTGAACAACTGAGCCTATTTTGATAATTACAAATACCTTTCTATGGTTAAAATCAATAGAAACATCAGTTTAATATGGTCACAGGTTCGAGACTCCTGGAGCTGCAATGCTGTCATGGGGCGACTGGTTCACTCAACCATAAAATGAGAATTTGAGAGGACGTGAAGGCTCTGTGTTTGAGTAACGTTCTGCACCTATAATGGCAGCATGCCTTGTATGTTCCCTTGGGAGTATGGAACAGGTCTGAGTCAGGGATAATTATACTGCAAAGCACCTTAGAGTAGCTATCTAGCTGAATAGGACGCTATATAAATGTTACATATTATTTTTTAATAAATTTCACTCTTCAGCTTGATGTTTTACATAAATTGGAGGCAACTATAAGTGGATTTGCTCTAACTGCAAAGGATATCAGGTTCTATACCATAAAAAAAAGAAACTTATCCAGGGATTAATTTCTTGGCTCACATGAGTCACAACATAGTGGGTGGCTGACCATGTTAAATGGCGCTGCCATCTCCACTGAATTAATTTAAAAAGATGTTAAAGATCCTCTGAGGACGTAATAGTAATACACTCTGGCAGTGCCAACCTCTGAGTATTTTGGCTCCATCTTTCCAGATTGCATCCATGTGAGTGGTGCGGGGGGGAGATATGAACAGCCACTCAATAAAAAGAGACCACACTGGAAATAGTGTGTTATCTCTAGGGTGGCCAGACATCTGGCTCTGCACCAGACTGTATATATGGCTTTGGAGCCTGTCATCCTCCATCCGTTGCCAGCTGGACCTATTTTGATCTTCACACATTGTAACTGGACCATGTACAGAAAACTCCCGGAGGTGACAAGTAAAGGACAAATAATAAACAGTTCATGACAGGCTACCTTTGCATTTTTGAAATAAGGAAACTTTCAGCACATCAGTTTCAATGGTTCTTTTCATTCCGGAGATTCCCAAAGTACTGGCCAATCAGAGGCTGGCTAGCGATTGACCCCGGTGACAAGAATCCAGCGGAACTATTTTCAGCTAAGTCACAAAACACCGGCTTTTCCAGTGATGAAAGTAGATAAGATTTTTAAAAGTGTAAGTTTGATAATACGAAACATCCATCAGTATTTCAAATGTTTTTTTCGTCTGAAAGATCTAAATAAGCTATCCCATTTGTTAGGCCACAGTTAGAAATCAGTTGTGAGTTTAATATTTTTAATTATAAGCCTGAATATACCTTCTACATTGCCCCACAAATTTGAAGCAAGGGACCATGAACAAACGATTATTTCAGTGAATACTAAACCCTGTTCAGGATTTTGCCCTGAAAAGGGAGTCATTATTTTCTCACAATGCAGTTCACTTTTGGTTATGTTTGCAGTCACAACTAACTAATCTGCTTTTAAACTGTCAAAAACAGATAATATTATTTGATTTTATCGAATAGTATTCCAGTATGGCAACCAAAGTCAATATTAATAGAGTAAAATACTACAAATCATGGCTCCCATTGACGGTTATTACAAAAGGACTCAAAAAAGGTAGCCAGCTCCTGATTAACCGAGGATTACCGATCTCTACGAATAGGACCATTGGCTAAAATAAATATTACATTAATTTATTTTACTTCTGTGTAATAATAAAAGGTTTCTAAATGCAATATGTGTAGACACTCACTGTGCATGTAGCTGTGTGTGGCAAGTTGGTAGACTATGAGTATGACCATGTCCTGCCTTTGGGAACACCATCTAATTTTAGAAAAAGGACATGGTCACCAGTCCTCCTTTTTAAAAATGGCCACCCTAGTTTAGTTGTCTGTTTCATGATCTGCGATCATGAAACAAGACATAAATTAATATACTCGTGTATTATCACTTGGTAGATGGTGTATAGTAATTAGTATTTTCAGTGAAAGGGTCTATATATAATATTAGTATATAATAATAATAGATTAGTCTACGTAATAATTTATTAATTCTCATACTTTAGAATATGGTCGATCAGCAACACTTGACTAAGAAAGGGTTCAGTAAAAGCAAGACAGTAATTGCATGATGATGAGTAAGTAGATATTTAACATGATTAACTTTCAAGAAGTCACTAAATTATTTTAATAATCATAATCATAATGATAATCATAATGTAGATCTATAGTAATAGTATATTACTATATAATAGATCTAGTATAGTAGACGTATAATGATAGTGAATAGTCTGATCTATAGTCTTAATACTAATAGTGATCATTAGATGGCATAGATTGTAGTAGATCTGGAGAGTAGAGTAGTGTAGATCTAACCTGAAAGATAATTTATTAGATCTAGACTAGATCTAATCATATCACATGCTCAGATCATCATCATGACAGATGCTGAGCCTGATTAGAATCAAGGCACTAGTGACTAGACTAGTGACTAGACGACTAGATCTAGTCTTTAAAACAACTAAGCATAGTCTTCGCAGTCACATAAAGATGAACGTCCAAATGCACCGAGTGACTGACACTAACGTAAAACTTCTGATTTCTACGTACCTTTATTAGCTTTAAGAGAAATAAAAGTACTGGCATATTCTCCTATTACCGGAAATAGTATACTTATTCAAAATTAATGGCGCGTAAAGGATTATTATGGAATCTCCTTTAGGACATTATGAAACTAAATTCACATAAAATGACACAGATATACACAATAGACAGGCACTATAAACAGATTCATATATGTATATATATATATATATATATATATGTGTGTGTGTGTTTGTGTGTGGTATTAATTTGTGAAAACAAATATTAATCAATCTCCTATATGTCTTTACAGAAGATATACAGTTAATAAAATAATTTACAGAAAATAAATTGACAAGATTCATATTACAGTGGCAGATCTAAGGGATAGTCGGGACCGACCTCTCAAGGGGTCAGAACACCAGAATCATGTCTAGCCGGGATCCTCCATTTTTTAAATGCAATATATAATTTGTCGACATAATCACTATAGTATAGTAGTACTGCGAATTTGTCATTCTTAAATAATCACACACCGAATATTGTGTAATGCGCGTCTGATAGCATTATTATTTAACAGACAAATCACAATATACTTCATTTTATACTAAGTTACTAAGAATAAAATTAAGTATAATAATGATTGTGATTTGTCTGTTAAATAATACCTTAGTAAGTACATTATTTTGGCAATTCTCCCAAGATGCAAAAATTCCTCGAGCTAACGCTAAAAAAATATATTGTTCCAATACTCGATAAGAAACTTAAAGGTAACGTTTGTACAAGACAGGCTGGGTTGAAAGACATTCTTGTTTGAGAAGATTTGGTGAGTTTTATGAACACGTGGTCACTTGCCCTAATTGATGCTATATGGTTATTCCACAGGTTTGTCCAGAGGTTAATGAAAGTCGTTGGAGTTGGGATAGCGACACCGAGACTACGATTCATGGTTTGAAAAGTTGTCTGCAGGGTTTTGGGATATTTGTTGGCTTCACAGGATTGAAGAATAGTTTGTATTATTTGAAAGGTTTAATTGTCAGCTAAACTACAAAGAAGAAATATTGACGTATTTGAGCCATACACAATGATTGACAATATCTAATCAGATGTTCAATGTTTGAGAGATGACATTGGTGTTGACTTTCAGAGATGGTAGGACAAAGTAAACCAGCTGGCTTCATATATAGGTACTTGAAGAGGAAATTCCAAGGATTCCAAGTATAATAGGTTTAATGTATCTGCTGACACACCTCTTCTTTATTACAAAAGATTAAATGCCATTCCTTTTATTGATATCTTACTGTAACAGTTGCAGAACCGTTTCTCTGCAGATAGCTGCTGATAAGTGAGTGTTTTGCTGAGTCTAATACCATCTTGAGCTGTCAAACTAGGGATGCCTCCCCGGGAGGAATTTGAATCATGGCATGACGACCTGCTAAAAAGATAATGAGGCATCCAAATGGTTCAATATGTGGTCCAGACAATCTGACAGGGCCGATTTACCTGAAACTTTGATGAAATCCTTAGTATCTGCCGATCCATATTCCATTCCGAACATTAGAATTTTACAGGTATTAGGATGTACTCTGCTTTCCACATCTGTGGAAGCAGAACGTAGTTTCTCTAGCCACGGATGACTGACACACTATTTTCTGCGTTAATATTAATGAAAATACATTATAGTAAACACACTGATTCCAATAAAATTGCAGATAGGTTCATTAAAGAACACCCTAGACGTTTGTTCAGGGCCAGCCTTTTTGACTAACTGGTGTAGATTAAAACGAGGTAATAAATATTTTAAACATCATTGTTTCTTTCTCATATGCACCTTGAAAGAAATTATCAGCCTGTTTATTAAATATTGTTGTGACATAATGCACAGTATGTCACATTATGTATGACATGGGGACGCTTTTGTGTGACTAGTGACAAATCAAGTAACCCCCAAATATATACACCGAACCAACACCAAGTCTCATATCATGGGTCTTTCTTCAAAGGAATGTATACAGATTTTGTAGTGCTTCAGAAGACACCTCAGCATTATATGATTTCCATTTTTCTTCCACAGACAAAGGGAGTGAGACGTGCCTCCCTTATCCACCGCTCATGGCACTTTGTGCCTAGCAGAATGACTTTGTCCTTGTTTAGATCCCCACCCAAAAACAATCATTGAGTATTGGAGTGTGTATGTAAACATCCATTTAAAAATTGATAATCATAGTGGATCTATATGACTAAGAAAAACCTTGTAGATTATAGCATTCATAGGAACTATAATCAAAACTACCTTATAATGCATATGAAACTTAGATTTTTGTTAATTATAGGTGTCATTTCCTTCAATGATTCATATTCATCAGGAATTTTAAATGCTTAAAACAGATAACCTGATAAGTACGAGCTTAATAAACCAAATTATTCCCTAACTTAAAAGGTAAACATTACAAAAGGCTATTAATTAAATGCATGACATTCAATTTAACTAGCACAAGTTTTACACACATTTTCTACTATATAATAATGAAAACAATAATAAATGTATTATGTTGCTTGTATTTTATTGTGCAAACTATAAAATTCTTGCATAATACATAGGCATCATACTCTTAAACCTTGAGGTCACAGAGATACTGATATAATGTTCAAGACATAAGCAAATTTATTTGTACTTAATTAATACTAATAAGCTTTTAAAGTTTAAACAATCCATAATTTTAAGGTCCAACACTGCTAACTTCTAATTTATTTCCAAACACAAATTTCCATTTTATATTACGAATTTTCAATTTGAAAAATAACCATTCTTACATATGTAGCATATATTGTATATTATTTTGTGTAGCAAGATAGTGTCCATGATTTAGGTAGTAATAGTCTTTCATGGGTTAGAGTTAGGCTTATTTCAGATTTGAGAATTATATTTTGGCCCCAATACAATTACCACCAAGAACGGTAAATGACTATTGGCTGTTAATAGATCATAATTCACGATTCCTGTGATTGATACATCCTGGTAGAAAAGTGCAGATCCTCATGTCATTCTTTGGCGTATAAATTCGTCAAGTTCGGATATGAAATAAATAAATCAGTTTAAAATATGAAGCAAACACATTTTGATATTAGTTTGCAGGCGTAACTCGAAAAGCAGACTTGCCAGTAATGTACAACTGATCCGGATGGACATTAAATTATCACTACCTGACGTAGTTCAAACACATGGTTTCCTCATCAAAGACTCGGCCCATTTGCATCTAAAGAACTGGAAACATTCATACGCGGGATGGGCTGTTATGTTCGCGCCGCATTGCCCACGCGAGATACTTATTTCGGCGCCAATATCGTCGAAATTGTGGGAAACCCCGCAATGGTGACCTCTAGAAGCAACTCTGAGTGACCTATAACACCCGAGCTCTGGCCAGTAGTTCTAATTCACGTTCAAAGTTAAGGCCAATTTTATTTGACTTAGAGGAGTCTCATTGGTTTTGGTTTTTGTTGTTCGGGGAGAATCCCAAGGCTGTCGCTTAATCAGCACAGCCTCTATGTTGGAGTGGTTGAGAAACTCCTCCCCCACCACTCACAGGGGAGCAGTACGGAAAGATGGAGCCGAAATACCATGAGGGTGGTCACTGCCAGAGTGTTTTACGTCCTCAGTGGGTTTTTAACGTCCCCCTTTATTTTAAATAATTCAGTGGAGACGGCAGCGCCATTTAACGAGGTCATCCACCCACGATGTAGTGAGCCGAGAAATTAATCCCTGGAAAAGTTTCGACCTCTTACGGGGTTCGAACCGGCGACCGTTGGCACTAAGTGCCGGGTGCTTAACCGCTAGGCCACCGGAGCTCACTAGGAGTCTCATTAAATTCCGTAGAGTTTATATTTACCTGCTGTGTTTGATCTAGGTCAGAGTGTGGGAGGAACCTGCGTAATACGTGTGGGGGTGTTTTGTGCGGAAGAAGTACCGTACACGCATTCACCAACTCATGCCACAGTCAAACCACACAAATTAACTATAATTAACCAAGTTATGAATAGGTGCAGCTATGCCTATGTTTAATAAATGAAAGACTAATGCCTAAACAAATATATACAATATCCACGAAACGGAACCATATAATTGACACCACATGCATTTTAAGATATAATACATAAAGGTGAATGATAGTTACTCTAGAAGTAGGTGTTAAATGCCGGTAGATCTAATTAGATACTATATCAGTTATATGCTAAGGCGAATTGATACCCCAGGCCGTCGCTGTTGCTAGCTTGTAGTTCGGGGAGTATCCCTAGGCTGTCGCTTGTTTGGAGTCCTTCTCCGTAGAGTTTCTATATCTGAAAATGACGTTGTAAAGTTCCGGTCCCGGACGTACCGGTGCCGAACTTTTACAAAAGATTTACTGTGTGTTGTTTGGCTTTTGCCAGATGTATGTTGTTTTGTTTTTAAATAAGGGAATTATTATGTGTGGCTGTGACTTTGTGTATTATGGTGGTTGCCTTTCCTGTGTCGGTTAGTTTGTGTTGTGCCGGAGTTAGAAGTTGTTTAAGAGGTTGCCGGCAGGCTGGGAAGGCGGGACAATTAATTAGATAGTGGACGTGGTCAAAGTTTTGTTTACCATGTAAGCAGGGTGCTTTATTGTTTAGGCCGACAACTTTTTTTGCGTGCACCCAGCAGCGGAGACGGCGTATGTGTATGTCTGTTATCCGTCACTGTTAGATTTTGTTGTTTGGGGAGAATCCCCAGGCTGTCGCTTATTTTGTAGTAAGTTTGTTTAGTAGGCAGTATTGTTGATAGTTGGTTCCGCGCGCGGCAATATGATGAAAAGGAAAGGCGAAGACGCAGGCAATTCTGCAAAGAAATTACAGAACGGGGCGAAGTACCAAGAATGACACAAAGTTTCTGGCATCTTTACGTGCAGAGACTCTGTTCAACTTGCTGCACTGCTAGACCAACGTTGGCCGCGCGGGAGTGCTACGAATTCCAACCAACGCGAGATTTGATTGCTAGTGCCAAGCGCGCCACAGCTACGCATCTACAACGCAGCGGCTGTGGGCTGAGAACTATGTATACTTGTTTGTTTGTATAAAGTAGGGCTTTTTTCTGCAAAATTCTTCTGTCGTTTTATTTTCTGTAGAAGAAGAAAATATTTTGTATTTTATTAATAAAATATTGGAAGGTCTGAAACTGGACATTTGTTTTTCAAGCACAAAGTTTTCTGCCATTTTTTTGGTAGTAATTAAGCGGAAGATCTTCTGCACTTTTTAAATAAAATGTTGGAAGGTCTGCATAGTAGCAGTATCTATAGATAAACGAGTGGCAATCTGTTTTCGATGACGTGGTTCAGATTCGGATGTGGCAAAGGGCCCCCTCAGTTCCATGCCAGAACAGTCTTTGTAAGATATTCTGAATACTGGCTCTACATAGAAATGTATTGATTTTATTTTTTCAGTGGTGTTCCTCGGTTGTGTTTAGGTTTTTTGATATGTTGGAAGAAAGATATTGCTTTAAAAAAGTGAAATTAAAAAAAAAACATATTGCTTAGTTTATTTTCCCTCTATTTTGGCAAAACCGAATTGACTGTCGCGAAGTGGGACTTAATATCTTGTTAAAAAAAGTAACGAGTTAATAAGTCGTAAATATCCCCCGGGAGATGTATGCCTCCAACGCTATATTTCCTAGACGAAAACTGGCATTTACGTTAAATACGACGACCACCGGAAGCGGCATGAATTAATGGAGCTCACTTTTTTTAACAAGATATTAAGTCCCACTTCGCGACAGTCAATTCGGTTTTGCCAAAATAGAGGGAAAATAAACTAAGCAATATGTTTGTTTTTTAATTTCACTTTTTTTAAAGCAATATCTTTCTTCCAACACATCAAAAAACCTAAACACAACCGAGAAACACCACTGAAAAAATAAAATCAATACATTTCTATGTAGAGCCAGTATTCAGAATATCTTACAAAGACTGTTCTGGCATGGAATTGCCACATCCGAATCTGAACCACGTCATCGAAAACAGATTGCCACTCGTTTATCTATAGATACTGCTACTATGCAGACCTTCCAACATTTTATTTAAAAAGTGCAGAAGATCTTCCGCTTAATTACTACCAAAAAATGGCAGAAAACTTTCCAATATTTTAATAATAAAATACAGAATATTTTCTTCTTCTACAGAAAATAAAACGACAGAAGAATTGTGCAGAAAAAAAGCCCTACTTTATACAAACAAACAAGTATACACAGTTCTCAGCCCACAGCCGCTGCGTTGTAGATGCGTAGCTGTGGCGCGCTTGGCACTAGCAATCAAATCTCGCGTTGGTTGGAATTCGTAGCACACCCGCGCGGCCAACGTTGGTCTGGCAGTGCAGCAAGTTGCACAGAGTCTCTGCACTTAAAGATGCCAGGAACTTTGTGCCATTCTTGGTACTTCGCCCCGTTCTGTAATTTCTTTGCAGAATTGCCTGCGTCTTCGCCTTTCCTTTTCATCATATTGCCGCGCGCGGAACCAACTATCAACAATACTGCCTACTAAACAAACTTACTACAAAATACACGATCCTTCGAGGACATGCAAAACGGCGTGGTGAAAAACATGGAGTGAAAATGTTATACTCCAATTTCATTCGTTGAAAAATAACGCGCCCTCAAATGGTCCCACCAGAGCTATTCCACCCGCTTGCTTGTATTTATGGAAGTATCCCCAGGCTGTCGCTTGTTTAGCACAGCCTGTAATCCACCCGTTTGTTTTGTTGTTCGGGGAGAATCCCCAGGCTGTCGCTTAATCGGCACAGTCTCTATCCTGGAGTGGTTGAGAAAACTCCTCCCCCACCACTCACAGGGGAGCAGTATGGAAAGATGGAGCCGAAATACCATGAGGGTGGTCACTGCCAGAGTGTTTTACGTCCTCAGGGTTTTTTAACGCCCCCTTATTTTTAATAATTCAGTGGAGACGACAGCGCCATTTAACGTGGTCAACTCTTGTGAGCCGAGAAATTAATCTCTGGAAAAGTTTCGACCTTTTGCTGGGTTCGAACCTGTGACCGTTGGCACCAAGTGCCGGGTGCGTAACCGCTAGGCCACCGGAGCTCACAATCTACCCGATCTGGGGCTCTTATACATATATAGCGCACACACACGAATGGTGCACAAACTTAAAACAGTTACCGTATTAAACAACGAAACGCTTGGTTCTGGCTCTGGTGCTACTTTCAACTATATTTTAATCTATTTTTTGACGTTGGGTGGCGCTGTAAAAAGCAGAAGATTTTCAAAATAAAGCGGGAAAGTGGAAGGCTTTCTAGAAAAACAGGAAAAGCGGAAGAACATCCACTTTATCCGAAGACGTGGAAGGTCTGGTATGTCAATCAAATAATAATAAATGAACAGTATAATAATTTATTGGCAAGACTAGCATGTCCGTGCAGGTTTCGTAAAAAATATATATAGCATTGCATCTATAGCATCTTTTAATTTTATACACTCATAATTAAATAACACCAACGTATATTATCCATTTTGGAAGAAACGAAATACAACTTTTAACTTCCCAATTTAAATTTTTCACTCAATCAAGTCGTATTTACCACTTCAAAGTGATGTTTACAGTAAATAAGATCATCTCAGATAGAAGAACTATATGTACGTTATGCCAACTTTGACTCGAGATCGCACACTCCGTTGGCCCTACGTTGATAAACCATGCTATTTTATGCTTGCCTCCCCCCCGAGAAAGGGAACCCCCCTCCCTCTGGGCAAACCCCCTTTGGACATAAGCTCTAAAGCCAGAGCTTAGACATAATCCCCTAAATTCCAGTGGTTGTTTTGAAAAGATGTTTTATATGTGAATGGTAAGTTTTTCATATACGTTCGTTTTTCAAAATATAACTAGATAAGTCAACAAAATTATTTTCCAATGCAGCGCCCATATTCAAACAACCATTTGTATGTGTGTGTTGATTACTGTCAATTGACTTGCCACTAGTTAATAGAAGATCAATAGATCAATATTGAAGTAGGAAATGAACTTGTGTTTGATGTTATGAAGTTACCTTATAATTGCAATTTGAATAGGAGCCACTAAATTTAAATGTCACTAATACTTTAATCTAGGAAACCACTTTTAGTTGTAATATAAATAGGTAAGCGCTTTTTATTAATAATTGCAAATCATGTTTGCAACGTTACCTAAAAAACTTAACACATTCAGTGTTCATCATTACTTCTCTGACTGCTGCAAATGATGCATTCTAATATTGCTCACGTTACAAATATCAAGCTTACAAATATAAATTTATAATGCACAAATCGACAATATGGAGCCGATTCCTAACAATAAGGGTGATACCAAACTGTTATGTGAAGACTACAGGTTGCTGATTCCTAACAATAAGGGTGATATCAAACTGGTATATGAAGACTATATGTACAGCAAGAAAGCTTCATATAAAACAACTACTGTAAATCGGCAAATAATGGCGACGTATTAAAGGGATATTCCACCTTCATTTCAAATTTTCAGGACTAATACAGCTATACTCACAAATATCATAAATAATGTCAAAATGTTAAATAATCCAGTTCTAAAAAGTGCTGATTAATCGACTTTAATGGCCCGTGGGCACCAGTATTTTGAAGCTAGACAGTGACCGGAAGCTCCTGAATGCTGATGTCACTTCAGCGTATCCGGTTGACCTGAAGTCTGCCGAGCCCGTACAAAAGCATGTAAACAAGTGTGAGCAAATAAGTTTTCCAGAACAAAACGGCATTATCTTGTTAAAATTATACCATGAATAACATACAACCATATCAGTTTGAGCCAGAAGGAACCTGACAAGAGGAAGATGATTCAAAATGGCCCAGATATTAGTACTCAAGAGAAACTGTAATCCATGTCAGTCTAGAGAGCGCCCATGTGACGATCAGAGCATTTCAGTTTTCTCCTTCAAATCTGGCTTCTGGCGCAGTCGTAATGGCGGCCCTCCAGTAATTTGGATTATTTCCCATTTATTATTGTGAAATTTTTGGTTACTGTTCTAAGCATTACATATTTAAATAATATTTTCTGAGGGTGGACAATCCCTTTAAGTTGGCGAATTTCATAATTTGGACAAGATGGCAGTGTTTAAATTTGGCAAATTCTTCGTTTGACGAGATTTATGGTTGTGTGCTATTCTGTAAAACGGAAAATGTTGGCGTCATTTTAAATTATCAATTTCTTTGCCAATCGCCAAATTAATACGATCGTCAACATTTGCTGATCTACAGTATACAATTGAAATTTTCTCAAAGATCTTCCACTAACCACAGACACCAAGATAGCAAGAGTGATCGAGAGTTCAGCTGACAGTCATGATGGTTGTGCTATAAGTGATTTGTGCTATAACAGTCCGGGCAACACTCAAGAGCAAAGCGAGTACTAGTCGAGGGACTCCACCCTACCTTCTTGCTGATCACACAGCCAATGCCCCGTAGAAGTCTCAGCTGGTATTGGTCAACTTGATTCCGTCAAATTCTCAGTGTGCCTTGAGAAGGTCAAATCATTTCCAGCTGATCCACAAAGTCTTTCTAATCTAAAGATCCCCCATAAAGGGAACATTGACCAGTGATGGCAAACCTTTTCTGATCCATGACAGCAGTGCTGATTTCCCAGAATGAATGTTAGTATTTGCATCCGAAGTGGGATTTGCTCAGTTAGCAGAAGCAGACACAAGGTATATGGCTGGAACATTCGATTCTACACCAGCTATATTCAAACAGCTGTATGTGATCTGTGTGCCACTTGGAGAATCAGCAGCGAGTTGCATCTATGGATCTCTCTCCGGCAGATCACAGAACACCTACGAAGAATTTCTGTAGGCAGTTCTGGATGGCTGCAGCGTCTAGTACTTTTGGGCCGCTTGTTCCCATTCAGGGATACTTCTATCAGCTGAAGTACATTTTCATCCAACTCTGTGGAGAGCTATTGACAGCATCTGTGAGGACTTGAACAACGTAGTCATTGAGGTCATGTTGGAATCCCATGGGCAACCCACGAAAGATGTCCATGACAGGTCGAAATCAATTGAATCAACACTCAAAAGTCTCAGATACTGGATTAGATGAATGTAGATAATAACAATACAATATAAATTTTATTGTTATGTGTTTTCACTTCAGTTACAATAAAAAAACATTGGATAATGTTATAATGTTGAATCATTGTACACATAAAGATACACTTAATGTAAAAAAGGATTACGAAAAATCATAATATTTAGACTGAGGAAGTAACTAAGATATAATAAATTATGAAGATAAGATATACACATGTGTGTGTATTACAGATGGGAGAAAAATCACTTCTGGTATCATACTCAAATTGTTAATGAAAATAAGACATATATAAAGATTTAATATTAATAACGAAATGTTTACATGTAACACCATGTGTGTTATTTGTCCTGGAAAATGCTAATTCTGTCCTGGAAAATAATATTTCCTTGGCTGCTAGAACCATGTGTTTGTTACTAACCGGAATAGTCAACAAAAAACGTTACTGTTATAAAATTTTGAAATTTTACAAACTAGTTACAAACACACAAATGACAGGCTTGGCACAAATAGCCTACTTGTAACCCCACTTGGCAGATTGTTCCAAGGTACTCCATTAAAATTATATTCCAGGAAAACACACATCATTACATCATGATTTTCTAATCTCAAAATACCCGATACATAAATTAAATAATTTCTTTTCTGTATCTGGTTATGTTTGTAAACTAAACAAAGTATAATATCAAAACCTGGGTGGATGTTTATTTTAAACAGCTAATCTTCAAAAATAAGTAGGATAACAATATAATAAAACGTGATATTTATATGGCACCTTATCCAGCTAGATACCAGCTCAAAGGCGCTTTACAGTATTATTATCATCCTGGACTCAGACATGTTCCAATCCAGTGCACATATCAACTCCCAAGGGGGCATACAACACATGCTGCCATTATAGGTGCAAAGTATTACTCAAACACAAAGCCATCACATCCTGTCAGCTTCTCATTTCTGGGAGTGAACCAGTCACAATGTGCATCAGTTGCTCTTGAACCTGTGACCCTTTGGTTACAAGTCCTATGCTCTAACTAACTGCGCGATCACAGCTTGACAAAAGCTTATATCAGTTGTGATATTACAGCGAGTTTCACATCAAACTGTATATTTAGTCAACAACTACTATAACATATTTAGTCAACAAATAACACAAAAACAATGCCATAGAATTAACCAAACACAATTTATCTGATATTAAAAAACAAAACATAATTAGTAAACAAATATTTAGTTCTGTTCAGTTTATTGATATACAAAACACACTCCATAAACAAACTCCATAGGCAAATTATTATATCATTCTGCATATACTGACCAGTTATTACAATAATTGTTAAAATAACAACTTGCATAATCACTATTGTCAACTAAAACACTACTAATGTTCATTTTTAACTGATTACGATTGTCTAAGAAGTCCGCTCTCTGGAGCCACGTCTGCTATTAACTTCTGGATTTCTTTAAACTTGGGATGTGCTGCATCACCAGTTAATGACAGTAATATACTCTCACTGGTTGTTATAAAAGCTCCAGCAGATTTTATTCTTTCCAGGGCAAACATTCTAAAGAAAAATAATAATAAAAAATTGTCATCATACTTTTCATAAAAACAAATTGCTAAAACACACAGGTGCACCATTTTGAAAGGTTTTTATGAAAATTAGGTTACCTATCAGCTATCAAACCGTCAACTAATATTTCAGATGTTGCCTTACCTATCAACCATACTTCTAGAAGAGACACAGTCTGCCAGTACGTGGACATCAAACTCTCTCTCTAGAAGGTCAAGGACAGTTTGTTGGATACAAGCTTGTGTCTCAATACCACAAAGTATGATAGATTTCACGTCTAGAATATAGAAAACATATAATACTAAGTTAGGAGTCATAGAAACATCAAACATATTTTAGTACATTAACAATCATAACAACATTGTATGGAAAATACACGTGACTAGATAAATGGTTATAGAGACAGCTTATTAATTTGGTTTTTAAACTTGTCAATATCCACTGATTGAAGATCAAGGTGTTAACATCTACTTTGTAACATACTGTAATATGTCATTTTAAATGTATGATAATAAAGCAGAGATTTATAGTGTTTTCTTCTATAAAAGTCCACTTTGGATGCCATACTGATATAATATTGGATAAAAACCAAATACTGTTTTCTGTCAAAACCCAGCATGGTTGTCAGATTTAGCATTATTGGTAGATATTTTAAAACATATGAATGTGTTGAACATAAAATTACAGGGCAGACACCAGTTAATCAACAAACTATTTGAACACGTATGTGCATTTGATTTGAAGCTTTGTCTATGGGTGTAACAACTCAAAGAATGCAAAGAAAGCACATTTTCCAACATTGTCTGCAACAGTGCAAGTCAACCTAATGAGGCCACTATGTATGTTGGTTTTGTTGGGCAGTTGTAAGAACAATTCAAAACTCGATTTGCAGATCTACATGCCAACAACCGGGCTTTTGCTTTATTTGCAACTCTATTCGCAGTAACCATGGACAGTGTTGCCATTCACCTGCAGATGGAACTAATTAATTTGCAATGCAACATTTACTTGAGTTTACCAAGTTTACTGAAGTTGTGATAGTTAAGTTTTACCAACAATATGTTCCAGCCAACTAGTTCCCCAGACTTTGGGCATATGTCCCATGTAATATGTCCCATATCACACACCGGGTGGTATAGAGCAATTTATACAAAGTTGTTTTCAATCAGCCCAAATCAGATTGATAGTCAAATTTATGCGTAACAAATATTTCTTATAATAAAAGATATTTGCTTCATTCTGTAAAGATATATAAAAACTTTATTAGAATATATAGATGTATGATGGGCGTTATTATTAACTACCTTACAAAATAGCTGTATAATATTTTTCTGTTTTAGATTAATTGATAAATAAAATGAGTACATTTATATTTGTATGACTTTTAATTTTGATGTATAACTTCTTTAAATGCCTGAATGTGGAGAGTATGTTATTATGTAATTTCACTGTACAGTGCCGTTGAATGGCTCCTCGTAGAAAGTGTCCTTTTTTAGTTTACATTATTATTATTATTATTATAAATGCTGTAAACTTCATGCTCATGATTTTCATACAGGTCATTTCTGGACATCAGATCATGTGCCACAAATTACTCCTATCAGAAATGGCTGACACAATATCAATATAAACAAAAAGCTTGTCAAAGGTAGAAAACATCTATCGTGACGGCTTAATGCCTGAAAACATGGATTCTTGCAAACACACTTTATATATTACATTTAGCCAATAAAATCTATTTTACATATAGACAATATATGTGGTTCAAATACATTGCTTCTCACCATGATGGTTAGCTATCAAAGACTACCTGGCATTGTCTGTTTCATGTGTTCTTCAACTTCGGGTAGAACCATAGAAAATCTCGTCTTTGGGAATACTGGCAGACCACTGATATCTAACTCAGATACTGTGGGTCCTAGACCTGACGAAATATAAATGTAAAATACATTAGACTAGTAGATGGAAATTGTAACACTATCAGAAGTACGCTTGAACATGGATATAATCACAGAATATGTGCAGAAAATATCTGCATGACAGTCAAAAGACGAGTGATTTATTTGGTTTTGGCACTGGTCACACCTGGGAAATATGGTCAAAAGGCTAATTTATAGATAAAAATCTCAGAAACACAAGTGGAGTAACTTGATATCAACCTGTACATTTGCAACATAGTACTTTAACACCAACACTTTACAATCAACCTGAAAACACCAATAAATAATATTTACTGATTTTAATTATAATTATAAGTAATATAACCCTTTTAAATATAGAATATTCTCTTGTATTGAATGTTTCATAAATTTATGGTCACTCACTGCAAAATACAGCTTTTAGCATTAATTTGAATGGAATATATTTCAAAGTTTGGTTCCATTAAAAATTAGTATGAACATTATTACTCATATCAGGTTTCAGCAATTTCCTTAACACAACTTGGCTACATAGTTGCATTCATGTTATATACATATCTCATTAAATAAATATCCATGTAAGCTGAGGCCGATCTTTTGGGTATGATCAGTCGGGGTGACTACTCTGTGTACTTCATTTCTTATAAGTGAGTTAGTGAGGGCTGCTGATGTCACACCCTCATAGATTGTTCCAGTCCTACACATTCCTAAGGATTAAAAGTGTAGTGATATGTTCATTTTTACTATAATAATAATAATTTACAAACTTCTATAGCACCAATATCCTTGAAACTAGTTGTGCTCGGGGGTGCACCTAGTACAGGAGTTGGGCAATCTCAAGATATGGCAAGTCCATATACAAAGAAGGAATGGCAACATCATTTTTAAGCTTGATGCAAAACCATAATATTGGTATTTCCAACATTACCATAGTTATTACTATGCAGCATGTATATTCTGAGAACAATGATTTGTTAATCACCAGAAATTAGCAACTTTTTTTTCAATGATAGTAATACAATGTTTTCAAAACTTTATATTAATATTCATTTATTTCTATCATTATTTTCTGATACTAAGAGAACAAACAAGTTAAACTCTCATAATGTAGTAATCCTTAGTTTCACAGAAGTACTGAACATGAGTCTCATAGAAGGCACAATGGTCACTGTAATTAAAAATAATTACTGTTATGTTCACAATCGTCACAATAAATCAATTATATTTTCTTCAAAATAATGGCATAAGTCGCATATTTTGGGTGCCCTCATCAACACTAAATAACTGCAAGATATACAATTAATTTAAATATCCGAAATATCACATTCTTAGAAAGTCATCATCATCGTATCAAATAGTAATATGGCTTCATTAAAAACCCTGTATAACAGAAGAAAGCTAATGTTACCTTGTTAAAAAATGGTTACAGACATTCAGCTGTATTACTTAATTAGTCAACAAGCTTGTATATCCTTCATAAACAACAAATACATTGGCTAGCAGTGTCCACATAATTAAATACATTTGAACTAATAATTTCTTCACTTAAAATAGACAGATCAATGTGTGTTACACCATGAAATTTAAATTATCAAGATATTTCTACTAGTCGCTGAGATGCAAGTTATTTAAAATAAATATTTTGCTGTATTTGTGGGCAGAAATTACACAGATATGGTTGACCATCAAACAGTTATGTACATTTTAATATGTTATCTCAATTTGAATTACTGAGCACATTTTTTCCCTAATTTTTCAACATTAAATCTTCATGTCATACACCTCCTCTGAGTTAGGGTTTGTAAAAAATATTTTCTTAAAGATGATAATTAATAAATTATAGATGACCCCTAAATAAATAGATCAGTTTCACTATACAGTAAACTTCTCATAAATCCAAGTCAGATAATTAAAATACACCACATAAATCAAAGTGACTACATAGCCCCATTCATTCCCATAGTAACTATCATCGGTTTAATCGAATTAATTAAATTGAATTTCTGTTTTATTCGAAGATAGTTCGGTGTCCTGTGGACTTAAAATGCATGTAAATTATGCCTGATAATTCGATTATTTGCAATACAAACTGAAAGAAACAATCGTAGTGAACTCCCAGTGCATTTGACGTAGGTATATATCTTTGATCTCTGTATTTGATGAAGAGCAATTTACTCCATGTGACACAAAATGTGAGCAATATCGATTGCACTTATGAGCATCGCACATTTGATTATGTTCAACGATTACAAGCACATTTTTGTCTGTGAAGGCTGTGTATAAATACCAGTGCTGATTCCATTGATATCATAACTCATCATGTCTAATTAAAAAATCACACAAATTGGATAATTCGAACTGAAAGAAAACTTTTCAGGTCAATGGTTTTGATGCTCAGCTTCTTGCTTCACATCCAAGCACCAGAAAAATGCACATTTGGTGCACGTGCATTGAGTGCTCGGACCTTTAGCAGCAGCGAACAGTTTTGTGATGTTCAGCTATGCAACAATGTCCTTGTTTTTTATTTGGCATATGAAATGGGGCAAAAATAACTGACAGGCGAATATAAACAAGGGCAAATAGTGCAGTTCCCCTCTTTCTATATCTAAGATTTTCATATTGTATGTGCATACGTTACAATGCAGGCAAAACAAAAAGTGGACCAACAGCTCACATGGTGATGATACATTTAGATTGACTGATTTATTTATTTGGTAAAACTTATACATATAAATGTGTACACAGCTCAAAAGAGTACATAATAAACAATTACACATAAAAAAAACACAGGTCAGTGAGGATAACACAAAAAAAGTATAAAACTTATTTCCATTCTGGTCCTCTAGATAGTATTCAACATCAAAATATAATTAGTGAGGTATAACATTTGACTTGGAAATATAATATGACCATAATTATGGCATAAAAATTATTGATAATATATTATTAATATATTATTATAATTATAGATCTATAGACCAGACTCAGACCAGAAGCACCATGAAAAGTGGTAACCGTAATGTATATATAAAATATATATATATATATATATATGAATTAGAAATGGATAAAAGGATTAAAATGGGAATTTTCATATTTACTGTAGAGCCAATTTTTTACACCTTTTTGAAATAATATTTGGAAGG
Source organism: Paralvinella palmiformis (assembly GCA_025642065.1). Taxonomy (NCBI): domain Eukaryota; kingdom Metazoa; phylum Annelida; class Polychaeta; order Terebellida; family Alvinellidae; genus Paralvinella; species Paralvinella palmiformis. The sequence goes on from JAODUP010000743.1 coordinate 176,228, forward strand.
TTTGTTTGGATATTTGTCCGTTGGGCGATAATATGTTGACATACCTTTAGGGTATTGCTCTGTTACTATAACAGGCATGTCAAGTATCCTAGCAGCTTTTAGCAAACGATTAGAAGTGGCTATAACTTGTGGAAAATATTGAATTGTTTTTCTGAACTTCTCTTGCATGTCACACAAGAAAAGCGCAGATCTATTTAGAACAATCTTCCCTATTTGTCTAGAGGCCATATTGACAACTGATTGAGGTGAAGGTTGTTAGCCGTAATGATTATTGAGAGACATGGTAGTGCACAAACAACTATTTAATGGTACAGTTCAATTATTATTCACGTTAAAAGCAGTGTTAGGCTTCAGTGTGATAGCATTTAGTTCAAGCAAATTAATCCATATAATATAATAAACTCTTGGTATTTAAACCAGGTAATAATATAATTTGTATATATATATATATATATATATATATATATATATATATATATATGCGTGTTTGTGTGTGTGGATTCATTGATGTATATATTTAGCATTTTAGGCATACATTTATGGAGGTCACGATACACACATGTAATGTATGTAGATGACTTACTCCCTCACCTGGTACTGGAAAAATAGCGCCACCCATACTTTATCTTGATCGTGGGCTTAATTATTATTATGTATTGTAAAAGCATATCTTGAGTTTTTATTTTATTCTTAATACTATATTATATATCTGGTATATTTGGGGGTATAAAATCATATGACATACAGTGCACACACCAAGCTATTTTTTATCACATGCAAAAAATTAAGTATTATGTTAAAGTTATAGAAGCGATTGTGCATGTTTGACAGATAAACGTTGAATATGTATTTCATATTCTGAGATAAGCATGTCTAGAATTAAACTTTGGTAAAGGAGCGGGTTTTACGTTCAAGTAAGTTACTCGCCTGCATGTTTTTATCGTGTGGTTTTAAGTTCAGGTGAGAAGGGCGATATTTTTTTTTATGTTAGTGATCGTTGCATATTATTTATAGTTATTGTTATTACACTTACCTTCTTGAATAATTAATATTTAGAATCTAATCACTAAATCAAATGTATATCTAAAATATTCTAATCATAATCTGATAATCATAATGATAATGCCATCAGTCCAGACCACTGACCAGTCACACTCGCAGTGACAGGGCAAGCAACATGCACACACTCACTTGTGACTCAATCATTGAATCAATGATTGATTGATTGAATATATTTTTCACAATCTCAGAATCTGTGTTCATGAAACAGTGATAGCACACGAAAGTGCATATACTGATATATACTCTACTTATTTGAAGTATTTCCAGACCAGTGTGGTCCCTTTTTAGTGGTGTTTAAAATACCCCCCTCCACACACATACACAGGGGAGCAATATGAAAAGATGGAGCTGAAATACTCCGAGGGCGAGGGTGGCATAGTTTCCCCAAAGGCTTTAACTTTTGTGAATTAATTGCTATTGCTCTGGACTTGGGACGTACATCAAAATGGCTATAGCTCCAGCACTTCAACTGCGCATGCACACCTTCCCGAATATCTGGTACAATATAACACTACCGGACACCTTACGAGTTTACTAAAGCTCTGACACTTTCTGCCCAACCCTAAACCACAGAATCCACTGTGTTCGAATCCCGGCGTGGGCATATCTGAAGGTTGTTTCGTCTTTGACTTCATCTCATTACCTTTGGAAGTCGCTCGGCCCATTTAGCCTACCATGTGCACAAAAGTGGCTGTAAAACATCAATCATCATCATCACCACCCTTGGTATTTCGACTCCATGTTTCTGTACTGCTCCCCTATCAGTAGTGAAGGAGGAGGTATGAACAATCACTCAATAATAAAAAAGGACCACACTTGAAATAAATGCTTGCACTTTCTTGTGATAGATCATGAAATGAAAGAAAATTAATCCTAAATACAAGAATAATTATTTATCCCCCCAACAATGCAGATTCTACATTATATATAGCAAAGCTAATAAAGTTAAACATGTTGTAATAACGACATAACTTTCTTAGACTGGTGTAATAAGGTATCTGGATTGAAATAGATCTGATGTCTGGCAAGGTCAGTGTGTGTATTAGGATACCTATATAGTGGAACTGGCTCAGAACATCAACACTAAACATCCTTTGAGACCTATACCTCCATATACATAAACAAAGACCTATACATGTGTCTGGGCTACTCATCAGCCCAGCTAATCCGCTTTTCATATATGACAAATATGTTGTGTGTATATACCTCCCCTATAGATAGACATCTTATGCCAGTCATTATGCACAAGTGGCTTGAGAGCACAACTGTAGTGTTACCAACTGCTGTCAGATGTCGCACTAGTTGTGAATATTATCTATATTATTGACAAATGACAAAGTATTAATGTTACTAATTCCCACTAGAAAAAATTATCAATTACATATTATATTTATATTATTGTTTATCATCTACATCATCTGAATGACCTGTCCCTTGAATTCGACCACCAAATTTTGCTCCCAAATATGAACATAGGTGGCAGCACTGAAGCAAAGTTGAGTTTGAATGATTGAGAATGCCCTGTACTAGTGAAAAATATTAGTTTATCCATAGTACAGTTGTGAAATTGACTGCTTATAGATCTATTCTAGTAAAAAAAATATTATGGTTCTTTCGGCCGTTCTGCTTGTTAGTGGAAAATTCTGACATCTAACGGTTTTATTTCAGTCACTCCCGCAACGTTTTTAGATTACATTTTTGTAGTATACTACATAGTGGGCTTTGGTGTTTTGTGTAAATAGATGGCACTGGTAGATTTGAATGCCAGCTGGAGCAGTTCATATCAATCCAGACACAAGATCAATTCAATTACGGAGGTATTTGAATCTGTTTAGAAATTGGCATTGATTAGGTCCAGTTTATGAAAAAAATAAGCAATAACATTATTTGTTGCTAAGGACTGACCACAAATAGTTTTTACTCTTTCTGTATTTTTTCCATCTTCAAGTATTTATTCCATAATTGGCCAGACCTTATCCATAATTTGGTCAATTCTGGAATTGGAATTGAATAAAACAATTCCGGTTTGGAATTGATCAAATGGTTTTGGAATTGACAAAATGGAGTTGACCTCATGTCTGTTCCAAACAGTACAAATGGAGAGTGAAGATACCAGATAATTTTATCAACTATTAATGATCTATTATTTGCCGTAATAATATACGGATGAGAGCATTGACTGCTGGAATGAAGTAAAAATATTGCAAACTATGGGAATGGCTGTTTACTGTTAATATAATGGCTTAAAGGCAGTGTTTGTTTTAGATATCCCTTCCTTCTAGTTTAACACCATCGATAGTAAAAGATGCCATCATAATGAACAGCTAAATATAGCCAACACATTTTGCACAAATTTGAATCCGATAATTTTTGTTTTTGTAGCTAGAACTTCTATTTGCCATAATAAAATAACAATAAAATCTTTATTCCATAGTAATACAATAGAAGTAAATAAATATCACACTAAAAAAAGAGATTAAGTCCAACATCAGGAAGTGGTTATTTTACATAACATCACATTTAAAAGAACCAAGTTATCAACACAGCATAAACATAATTAAAACAGAGGATATACTGATCATAGAATAGAATATCATTTGCATTATCATTTTATGGAGCTTAATCACAGGGGGGAAATAATTTACAATAACTCAGTCCTAGCTGTTTGTTCAGCTCACAGCTGTGGTCATATTCCAGAATAAGTCACAATATGACCACGCATCTTGGAAAATAACAGGTTAATTTTCCAGTTTCTGGAAATGTCCTGGAATTGCACAAAATCAGGAAATGTCATGGGAAAATAATTGCCTGTGAAAAACTATTATGCCTGTAGAAGAAAACTGATGGTAGAGGAAAAAGCTTACTGATATATAGTCTTGATATCCCATGTTAGTTCAAATTTAAATAAATGTGGGTAGCTAGATGGGTTGAGGAGGAGGCTGTACCACAAAAATGTCAAAAATTGATCATAGATTAAATAAATATGATATGCTTTTTGGCACATATCATAATTTAAATGTTTTATACTTTGTCCGGGAAAATGGTAATTTTGTTCTGGAGATGTCCTCGAAAATAATATTTCATTGGCTGTGGGAACCATGTCATATCCTTCCCATGTTCTCACATATATTCCAACCAATTATAACTGATTATCGATGATGAAACACCAACCAATTGCCACTGGTAGTTTGTCATGCATATGGAGCAAGAGGCAAATCACTTGTTTCATCTTGACCTAACTCTAGGTTCATAAGGTCATTTGGTTTTACACCATGCATCCTGAAACTGCTTGTCAGGAATCTATTTGTACAACTTTTTATTGTCCACACTTTCGTAAGGTTGGGGATGGCCACAAAAGAATGAAACTAACTGGAGAAAGTACACGATTACGTTTAGTTTACATTACTAACTATGTCTTATTTTTATAGCATACTATTAAAAAAAAATTACCAGTCATATTAACGCTCTGTACCAATAATACACTTAGCCGATTGGTGGAGCCACCTGGTGACTAATCTAGATAACATATCGATCTAGCATCTGAATATTTGTAGCAGACAAGTTCACTTTTTGGACAAGCCTGCAGTCGACTATATTAGTTCCTGAAGTGATATCTAGCCCCAAAAGCTGTGAGATTTTCTTATGTCAATCTAGAGGGTGCCCCCGTGGTCTAACAGTAGTGTGTTGGATCACAGATCACCATGTTTAAATCTCGGTGTGGGCATATCTGAAGGGTTGTTTCATCTTTGACTTTGGTTCATTACCTTTGGAGGCCACTTGACCAATTTAGCCTACCATGTGCACAAAAGTGGCAGTAAAACATCAATCAATCATCATCATCTTATGTCAATCTAAAATAAGAACCAAATCTGTTGCTAGCCAGTTTTACTGTCATTTGTACTCCTGGTTATTTGGTTGTTACTAGCTCACTGTAAATGTTTTATGGGGGATTCATAGAATTAACTTGCATTATTGGATAATCAATTTCTTTCTTAACAGATCTCTCATCATGAAGAATGTCATCGTTATGCCATTACTTCTGTTGCTAGTAACCTCAATAAAATGCGATCTGAAAAAAGACTTCAAGCACACCAACATCATCCTGATAGGAGCGACGGGTGACCTGGCGCAGAAATATCTCTGGCGATCTTTGTTCGACTTCTTCGGCAACCACTACGAACACGGCAAACATGCCCTGTCGATCTACGCCAGTTCGCGTAAGAGCCCCAATGCTGGAAGAGAATTTCTCAGCGATATCCTGCTGAAGGTGATCACCTGTCCAAAGGACGATGCCACCTGTAAAGGGACGAAGAAGAAATTTGTAGAAGCAATACAGTATCATCAGCTGAAGACGGAAAAACATTATGAGAGTTTGGCCAGCAAAATCAATGAAAATATTCAGAGTGTGTACGGTTTACAGGGTAGTCCTATCTCACCTGAAGATGGCCGATTGATCTATCTCTCTATCCCCCCATCATCGTACATCAAGACCATTAAGATGGTGGACAAGTATTTAAGGCCAGTCGTTGGACGTCCCTGGTTCCGAGTCGTGATTGAGAAGCCATTTGGACGCGACTTGGACAGTGCCAAACATCTGATAGAAAAGTTGAATGAGTACCTTAAGGAGAACGAAATTTACATGGCTGACCATTATCTTGGTAAGACTGTGGTCAGGGAAATTTTACCATTCAGGTAAGAGGAACATTGGTTAATGTACCAGGGGTCTCTGCCTGCCTGCCTGCCTGCCTGCCTGCCTGCCTGCCTGCCTGCCTGCCTGCCTGCCTGCCTGCCTGCCTGCCTGCCTGCCTGCCTGCCTGCCTGCCTGCCTGCCTGCCTGTCTGTCTGTCTGTCTGTCTGTCTGTCTGTCTGTCTGTCTGTCTGTCTGTCTGTCTGTCTGTCTGTCTGTCTGTCTGTGATTCTGGGATCTAATCTACCCCTTTTATGGGATAAATCTTGTATTTAAGCTAAACCTGGCTTAGACTAGTTTTATTGTTGATCTGTTTACCAAATGTCAGAATTGTTGATGAAATTACAACTAATATATTTGGTGTTATGCATTGTTAGATATCTGAACAGAGAATCATATGAACGATTGTGGAACAGACATCATGTAGAGAGAGTGGAAATTGTCATGAAAGAGAAACTTGATGTACAAGGTAAAACTTAAAATGATGGGTCTTTTATAACATTGAACCTTATCTAAAATATTCCTGATTGACATTTCTGATTTTGATTCTACTAATTCTAGCTATACTGAAATACTATTAATGGTGCTGCACGACAGTATCTCGAACACATGATCACTAGCTTCCGCTAGCAGTAATATCCCTCCATATACCAGCACCTGAAAAATGAATTGCAGCTTTTCAATACATTTATATGACTAGTTTTGTTTTGTAATTTGGCAGGCAAATCTGATTCCATTGGTTTCAGCCACTAAGAGTACAGTCTGTAGATACTCTAAAATATGGTTAAGAAGTGTGTCTAGGTGATGAATTGCTGGTATTGTCATTGGCTGAGGGGAATATTTGTAGTAATATTATATAATATTAAACCTTTTTTCTGCTTGGCTGCTCAAACTAATTCAATTATCATCATCGGATAAACTACAGTATGCATGGCATACCTAGAAATTTTACACTGTAATTAACTGGTCGTGTCTTGATGAATTAGGCTATAGGTAGTGCTGACTTTGTTATAATACAACATTCAGTTTTGGTTTTGATCTGCTTGTCTAGAAGTAATTGCCCCAAATGTTGGAATAAAATCATACACATCGACAAGGCAGGGTCGCCTGTGCCAAGTCTCCCAAATAAAACAGTGTACAACTGGTAAAATTAGGGCAATCGGAGAAGGGAGCCTTCAGATTAGGGGTCTACAGCTTTTCAACAGCATTTCAGTAAATATCCTTGGCCAGACAGGATGCTCCATGACCAGTTTCAAGCACAAACTTGATAAATACCTGCAGACCAGACAAACTAATACACAATTGAAATAGACCTAAACTCCATCACATCTATGAGGAGTTCCCTAGAAAGCTGAGCAATACAGCTGAGGCAGAGTCATCCACTTGGCCGGAGAGATTATACTGTTGAACTAACTAATTAACTAACTTAAATGTGGAATGATACATTATATACATCCATCAGTTATCTTCTCTGTGGTAAGATAATTTAATGGACTTGGTCAGCTCATCAGCTGGTAGTGTCTGTGTGCACTCGGATCTCTATGGCTTATGGGTTAGAGCATGGGATTTTCTTACTCATGGTCATGCTGTGCCGGAAGTCGGAAGTTCAAATCCCATCCGTGACCCCTATAAAAGGAGTTTTTTTTCACACAACCAGGCAACTGGTAAGGTTTTCTCCACTGAATATGCCATTTATTGTAAATTCTAAATTTATTTAGAATTAGTCCTCGCGGTGAAACAATAAGTTACAGACTATTTGTATCTCCCTCATTTGAGGTAGCCAGGCCACATAGAATAACTGCCATTTCAGCCATTCAGCTCATACTGGTGACACATCCTTCTAACTGTTAGCGGTCTTCCCTCATATTTGTTGTATAAATAATTACTGAGAACTTAACACCTAGGGTCATCACCAAACAATAATACTAATTTGGTCATAGGTCCGAAATGAGTGTGATCTGTGCCGAAGCTAAAAACAGCAATTTTGCAGTCAGTCTATCTTGTTATTTTTTGTTAATCTTAACATCGATTTGGGATTTAGCTCATTTCTGTATAGTACAATTTAATAAGAAAAGTCCATGACACAGTACATTTATCCAAAACCTACAGCATTATATAATTGATTTTTACTTATTAGTCTGCAGCTGTCATTTACTTGTTTACGAAGTGAAATCTGAAGACGTGAAACCAAGTTTCATGATAAATTGATGAGTTGTTGTTGTTCACTTATTATAGGTCGTGTGAACTTCTATGATGATGTCGGAGTGATCCGGGATGTGATGCAGAATCACCTGACAGAGATTGCCATTTTGATTGGCATGGAACTGCCAGATGATTCTGGTATTATCCGGGATATCCTCAACAACAAGGTGACCTTTCTGCAGCATATCGATCCACTGACAGAAAGAGACATTCTTATTGGTCAGTACATGTCATACAGTGAACAGTGCAGACAGGAACTCAGTCATGCACCAAATTCAACGAACACACCCACGTTTAGGTGTTGCCGTATTTTCAGTAAATACCCCCAGGTGGCGTGGGATACCATTTGTATTAGTCAGTGGAAAACGACTCGATGAAAAGTTGAGCTACGTACGACTGATCTTCAAGAACGACGAGTTCCACTTGAAGCAAACGAGGAGCAGCAGTTCCACCACAACCCAGATCATATTTCACATAACAAGTGGGAACCAGCTGGAGTTGGACAGGATTACAGTCAGCAAGCAACTCCCAAAGCCAGCAACCAGCAACAAATGGGATTTAGTAGAATCAGTTGGGAATCATTTTTTCTTTGGGGAAAGTATTAACAACACTTACCAGTTAGTGCCAAGAATGTATGAAGATGCTTACACCTTGCTGCTAGAGGCAACATATCTTGGTCAGCGACACTTCTTTATTAATCGTCAGTCGTTGTTGATGTCATGGAAGATCTGGGATCCTGTGCTGATGTGTTCAGAGAAAAGAAAGCCACGGTTATACAAAGGTCGTGGTGCTGATGTAGATCATTTGGACTTCAGAATACTGAGTGACAAAAGTCTGGAGTTTCTCCACAGTGATGATGTCATGGAAGTACAGGATGTAGAGATTCCAGGATTTGACCTACCTCAGATCCGTCAGACTCCGGCAACATTCCATGGTTCACAGCTCATCACTGGTAGAGCTGATGACGTCATAGCAAAACTAGCCTTCAAGATAGAGAAGGCAGCAAAAGAAGCGATTGCAGCTCGTGGTGCATTTCATATGGCGCTGCCTGGTGGAAAAAGTCCAATTCCACTATTCCAGTACCTCTCAGCATGGATTCCCCAGTTTCCGTGGCTACATACACACATATGGCAGGTAGATGAACGATGTTTGCCAATGACAGATGTCAATTCGAACTTCCATTTGATAAATACCAAGTTGATAGAACATATTCCAGTTCCTTACCTCAATATTCATCCAATGCCAGTGGACTTAATCAACGAGCCGTGTAGTGTGAAGGATTCTGGTGATGAACTCTACGAGAGCAAACTGAACAAATTGCTCGTAAACGCTACCCTTGATTTTGTGTTGCTTGGCGTGGGACATGATGGCCATATTGCCTCGTTGTTCCCTAATCAGACTTCACTCAATGAAGCCAATAATTCTGTCATTTATTCCACGGCTGGACCAGGCGTTATATCGCCTAAGCGTATGACCCTGACCTTTCCCATATTGAATCGTTCACGTTTGATGGCGATCCTGATCGTTGGTGTAGGAAAACACGACTTGATTGAGCACCTGGCTAACTGTGATGACATTGGCATGACACAATATCCTGTACTCGGGCTCAATCCACCCAGTCAGAGTGAGTTAATTTGGTATATTGATGAGAAAGCTTTGTTTGGTGAATTGTGACCGATCAATGGTTAAATGATCTTACATAAGAATAGTCAGTAAACAATCTCCATTATGAATTCTAATATGTGTGTATATGATCCTCGGGCCATTTAGCCGACCAAAGTGGCCGTAAAACACCAATCATCATCGTCATGTGTGTGTGTGATGCATTTAGGCTTTTTACAAGGTTATTGTAATACTATCACATGAAAAAATGTGACATTTTGACATTATGTTTTAATACGCTGCTTACTGCTGGATAATCCAGACTGGAATGCATATTGTATGTGGTAATGTGGTTCTAAAAACAAAACATCTTTGGTGAGTAAATCAAAGTGACCGGTTATCAAATTAGCTAAACATTTAAGAATAATGGAACACTGTTGAACCATTTTTTGTTTTCACAATGTATCGTTGACCATTTGCTCACCATCATAGGTCTTTAATCTGAGTGTTACTCGTTTATGATCACGTTTCACTTGTTATAGGTTCAAATTCACTTCTCTTTAGCAAAAGTGATAAATATTGTGGATTATAATTTTTGGTTATATTAGTAATATCTTAAGTTATTGTTCTCTCTGACCTTGAACAATGAAGCGCTTTTTCACTCGATGTGATAATTTATATCATGGTGTGTGATTTTGGATAACAATGTCAGGTGATCACTTTGTTGTCATAACTATAAATCTTTGTAGCTAATATTCAGCTTTACCTGGTCAAATGCTCAGCCAGGTATAATATTTCCACTTCATAATGAATAGTGCAATCATTATATATATGTATGTATTTCTCGAAAATGATTCTATATATTAAACCAGCGAATTCAGAAATTATATCATTTCACGGATAACGTGTTATTCTTGACACGGAAATCTTTGTGCTTTAGAATTGAATAACACTTTTTGAGTAAACTATTGTGTAATAAGAATTATTTACTTGTTTGGAGACATTAGAATAAAACTAAATATCAATCCTGAGACCTATAATTAGTAGTTTTAATTCCAGAGATCCTTATGTTATCTATTACCATAATTTATAAGCTGCGTATGTTGTATATGCATTGATTTGGTATATGTGTGTGTGTATTTTTTACACTTCATAATATACGCATATGTGAGTGATTCATTCGTAAATGTGTATAATATTGTATGAACCTGATACATTCCATGTTCTTCTCCAATAATTATTGTGTTCATGGTTTTGTATTATTTTCATAAACATTCCAAGGGCGCCTCCATGGCCTAGCAGTAGCGTGCTAGACCGCAGATCACTACCGCCCATGTTTGAATCCTGGCGTGGGCATATCTGAGGGTTGCTTCATCTTTGACATCGCTTCATTACCTTTGGAGGTCGTTCGGCCCATTTAGCTTACCATGGGCACAAAGGTGGCCATAAAACATCGATCATCATCATCATTCCAAATATATAATAATAATAACAATGGCGGTTTGGAACATGTAATTTACATGAAAAAGGATTGGCAGAAAACATAGAGTCAAATTTTTTTAACAAGAGTAGTTATAGTGACCGATATCACTTATCTCTGTCTGTCAGGTTACATTAATTTCAATATTGATAATTTGTCTAAAGTCAGAATTTCTCATTTTATACATTATTATTTTAACTATATAAATGGCCGAAGGGTATTTATCAAATATAGTTGATGTTTTGATAAATTCATATTGCTGTTTGATGTTTATCAGACTGAATAATATTGTGATAGTCGAGCAGTTTTCATGGTTTTGTGTGTGTGTGTGTGCGTGTAGACCTGCACTAAAAACCTTGATCAATATTTAATATATATTAAATGTTGTCAGCATGTTTAATAAATGTCATATGTTATATATTTTCTCTAAGTCATTACCTGTACCAGTATCAGACTTACTATATATTGAAATAAAACTAATAAACTGTTGATGGATTTATCATATTATTACTTTGTTACTTACCTGTGTGAGTTGATTATTATGTGTGAATGATATGTCGGTAGTATATTGTCTTTGATATACTGCCGGTGATATACTAATGGTAGTGTACTTTCTGTGGTATACTGTCGATGGTATACTCCCTGAGATATACTGTCGTCGATTTACCGTCTTTGATATATTGTTGGCTATATGCAGTCCTTGGTATTCTGTCGATGGTTTATTGTCTTTGATATACTGATGGTGGTATATCGTCGGTGGTATACTATTGATAGTTACACTGTCAGTGGTACTGTGTATAAGTTATAAGCTTCCCATAACTCGAAGTCGGAAGTGGGATATACGTATGCCTGTTTCGCTGTCAGTAAATCAACCATTATAGAATAATTACTGAATTAGTCGAAAACCAGAACAGAAATCTAGGCGTTGATATAAATTGATTAAATCCTGATCACCAACGCCAATACCAACCTAGATCGATTACTGGAAACTATAATCGCAATTACGAATCTAGTATTCCAAGCTAGGAGCTGGAGTTTTGCGTACATATGCTTGTCGTGTAATATGGGTTTGTCAAGACACTCGCTATTGTCGGAAAATTGGTGTCGATTTATTTAACTCTAAGCCATAGACAGCATGATAGGGTTTGGGTCCCAGTCAGTATGGTTGTCTTATCACTTAGAGCTGTGACTATACAGCTGGTGGTCGGGCTACCCATTCAGCTGATCCCCTTTTACGGTTTCCACAAACATCAGCTCCTGAGCCCGACTGGTGCTCAAAGAGCTGGCCTATAAAGGTTCGGTGCAAACGGTCGCAGGTTCGAACCCCGTAAGAGGTCGAAACTTTTTCAGAAATTGATTTCTCGGCTCACTACATCGTGGGTGGCTGACCACGTTAAATGGCGCTACCGCCTCCACTGAATTATTAAAAATAAAGGGGGACGTTAAAAACCCCCTGAGGACGTAAAACACTCTGGCAGTGACCACCCTCATGGTATTTCGGCTCCATCTTTCCGTACTGCTCCCCTGTGAGTGGTGGGGGAGGAGTTTCTCAACCACTCCAACATAGAGGCTGTGCTGATTAAGCGACAGCCTTGGGATTCTCCCCGAACAACAAAACCTAAACCCTTTACAATAACCTGACATCGTGTTTTGCCAGTAACTGAAACACAGAGCCGGAAAACCTGTGCTCGGGGTCTACTTGCAGTAATTTAGATTATTTCGGGGATCTTCGCTGAATCCTTTGAGGTTAGAGGATTTGTTTGTAGTGGCTATAGTTACATCAACTATAATTTAGGCATACCTATAGGTCTTACAATCACTGGAAAACCCAGAAAGTCGTCTTGGTGGAGACCAGTTGACGCAGACACATCGTGTTTCAGTGGCAGAATGTACCCTGCCACTGGCAGGTATATGTGTCAGATGGCCTGGGTTTTTTTCTTCATCCGAGCTCGAGCCACATCTTCAGAGACATTCGCGGCGATGAAGAGTCTGTAGGACGCCACAGTGTCCTTCTCGTACACCTTTGATCTATAATATATATTTGCTAGCTTGTTCTTCACCGCGATAATGTATCCCCCTCACCCACATCTATCATAGTATAGGCTAGAGGGCCGGGCATTTGGTTGTTTGATGCAGGAATATACAATGGCGACCGATCCAATGCTTTTGAAGCCGCGTAAACAGTCCACGTATGCCTTGGCCAGACGAACAGCACGCATGATGTTAGAGACGCAGCTTCCTCAATGCTTCTGACGACGGTCGAGCTCGGGTGGCACGTTTTCGGTGAGATCAGCACAAATAGGATTGTGCATCCCGAGTTGAGTCTAAGTATCTCTGAGGTGACACGATTGATGGGTTGAAAAAGCTTAGATCGGAGACGATACTGGAGTAGTACTAGATAACGAACATCTCCCAAACTCCCCGATACTTTAATTACAATGCATGTCTAGTCTACGGTCCGACAGTTGGCGAAGACCACTTAATAACGGAGTATGCGAAAAGAGACAGCAATCTGCGAAGCGGAGGTGGACCAAAATAAAGTTTTTTTTTTGTTTTCAGGGCGGAGTGGTTGCGGATTTTATTTTTGCTTGTTTTGTGACAGCGGACATTGACGTAAGTTTTTGGGTACTTAATTATGTAATAGTGCCAAATATTATACGTGCCACATATAAAACAAAGGTCAATAATGAAGAAATACTTATTGCAATCTACTATATCAATCTACGTCATTAATTGGTTCCTAAAGCCGTGACGTAACCCGGTTTTAAAGGTAGACCGGACTTATTTTTAATGCCTTAATTAAAAGTGCCTTTTGATATAAATATTTTATTGTAGATAGATTTTGTTACTGTTTTTGTTGTATTTTGAATTGTAGATAGATTTGTTACTGTTTTTGTTTATTTTGAATTGTTTCATTAGCTTTTTTATTGTTAATTTATTTATTATGTCGTAGCGGAGTCGCGTAACGTTGGACGTCATAAAGTTCACGGAACTGAAATTTACTGTAGGAAAAGTGACGTAAAGTCGAATATGACGTCGGCCGAAATGACGTATATAAGCTGGATAATTACCATATTTAGATGAAGAACAAGATGCTGAAATTGAACAAAGCTAAGGACGAATTCGTTGTACTATCATCCGAGTAACATGTAAAGAAACTGAGAATCTTCGAATTAAGTTAGGATCTGGATATACAAATAATTAAATTCTTCTATATCTGTCAATCTAGGCCTCCTATTGGATAATGCTCTAAATAGAATAGAGAAGTAGGCGCGAATTCTATATGTAAATCTTGTTGTTATCAAGTAAGAAATATAGGTCTTACTCATAAGTACACACACATGATGAGACGTGAGGTTATAGACTGGACAATGGCGATATAGTGTGTGTGTGTGTGTGTGTGTGTGTGTGTGACAATCGGCCCACAGCGGGTGCAAAATTGCGCTGTATAATAGGTACACACACATGATGAGATGTGAGGTTATTGACTGGACAATGGCGATATAGTGTGTGTGTGTGTGTGTGTGTGTGTGACAAACGGCCCACATCGGGTGCAAAATTGCGCTGTATAATAGGTATACACACATGATGAGATGTGAGGTTATTGACTGGACAATGGCGATATAGTGTGTGTGTGTGTGTTTTAGCTGTGTATAATAAGGCACAGGCACAGAGAATCTCGATCCGTGAATTCAAACTCTGGACGTTTCTTCAGGGGACTGAATCCAGAGTGGCGACTTTTCAAGCAAAAACAAAAAGCGAATCACCTACAGCCGTGGAGTTTGGGAGTAGAACACCCAAGTCAGATCACTCCAGAAATCTAAATACAACTATACATACATTAATCTAAAAATAAAATGTTCCATACTTCCACATATTGATAAATGTGTGCGATACCTAAGCATGTGTCTGGTCTACTCATCAGCCTGTGGGAACCAGCTAATTCGCTTTTCGTACGCGACAAATATGTCACGCCCACAGGAAAGCGGCTACATGCAGGCTACGTACAAAAAGCGGAAGCACGTAAAACAACACGTGCGTGTGGTTCAATGGTGACTTGCTACATACATATCATAAACTATTTTGACACCACAGTTTACATTCAACAGTAATTTTCTGTGGTCCAAAAGAAACCTGTTTATAAAGCATTTCGACACCTCAGATGCTGACCTCAGCTTTATTCTGGGTGCGAATAACTGAATAAATCCTACCTATATGAACCATGTATCAATACACGTCCGACTGGTCTGGCGTGGAAGTTCTTCTCTAACCTAAGTGAAAATTCAAGCCCCACATCGGGTACAAAATTACGCTGTAATAGGCACTCGCAAAAGAGGACACATCTCGTATAGACTAAATTGTAACGCCCTGTTATATGACACATCGGATTAGAATAGTAATCGCCTTCAGTGAATTCAGAATAGTACAGCTCGCATATATAGTGACAAATACTCGAAAACATGATCATATCACCCCAATTCTTCTTCTAAAATTTTATTAGCTATCCATATAAAGATTTTACTACGTGTAAACTCGTGTCCATTAGTGAGTATCCCCGACATTTGGTGAGTTGTGGGTTTAATACTGCAGCGCACCACTTTATGGGACACTTGGACGGTGGATATTAGAAATACGTCGTCTCTTGAAAGTTTTAATCTGTTCTAAAAACATACCTGTTTAATATTTCTTATTGGGTTTTTACATACATATTATTTGGGGTATCACTGTATCCCAATTTTGAATGGCCCCCTCCTAGTATAGGCACCTTACAAAATTTGCATTATTATTATTATTATTATTATTATTAACGAATGAATAAGTAAGCCTTTTCTCAAACCAGATTGTTAATTGAAAAACATTCCTTAATGCCTGAAATCTATATGTCTATGTATGAACTACTATTAGATATGTTAAATGATAAACTATTGTCACAACTGAGGATCAAATACATCAGCCAATGTCGTTAATACAACGCTGGTTGTCTTAGATATGAATGCGATCTAAGGAAGTTAAAGACTAACAAAATTATTAATTACTATTACTACTATCACTACTACTAAATAATAATATTAATAATAATAATTATTATTATTACGCAGGAGCGAGGAAAAACAAAAGTACCAAGGCATAGACATCTCTCTTGGGGATTGTCTCAGCTGTCAGTTGACGCGGGTGGCAAAATAAATACAAATACTTTTATTTAACGTCAGTGTTTAGAACAGATTTAACGTTAGCCACAGGCTAATATTACTGACAGAATGATGAAATATATATAATGAAATTAAGAAACTAACAAGACACTCATACCACTGACACACAATTATCCCTTAAGCCATTTACACACCCCTATCAGCCCATATAATTTTATACACTTAGCAAACTCCATACCGCCTCCCCTTCCCCCTCATACAGCACTTACTACCCATTCATAGGAAATAATACTGTATGTAAAATTAAAGATGAACTGACTAAAACCTACGTCAGAAAACCTACATACTTGTAAATTAGTATAGAATTTGCATAATAATAAATTAAATAAATATGTGATAATAAATATAATGATAACAACGAGTAGCCTACAGAATGTGATCGAACGACACCATTGTACACGTCTGTTTGAATCAATACTAAAAAAAACCTTCGAATTGGAACTACCCAAAAGCCACAAGACGTCCTATCGGAGGATCCCAGTACCAGTTACACCGAAAGTTAACATATACGTCGGGAGTAGAACTTGGCGACGTTACCAGAACACAGCCTTTTGGTATTCAACTAGTACCCGACGCATCGTGTCATTATCGAAATAAAGGAGAACGAACACCCCGTTAAACATAAACCTGAACCAACTTATATGGTATATGCATGGTTGGTATTGTGATACTGTTCCACGATCCTATCATTGGTAGTGTTAGGTTTGTTAGGAGGCCTCATAGCTACAGTCCCATCCTTATTAAGATTGGTGTGACCAACGAGGGAGTCTTTAATTAGTAGTACGGCCAAAGTATGCGAACCTGTTAATTAGTAGTACCAGATCAGGAAATACCCCGCTTCATCCCCAGCAGCAAGTGGCACCCGAGGATGGCAATTATCGGGAGAACCGTGATTGACACTTGTCCTTCGGTGAGTTACTTGATCAGAAGGTACATGTTGTAGCCTGATCTGCGATTCACAGTCGACGGCCAGAGATATTGGGGTCTCTTCCTTTACGTCATCGATGACCACCAAACGTTTGAACGTTATGATTACTGACCTACATCCTATATAACCAGCTATCTATTTATAATGGGAAAATGATGTCCGACCCAGTAAGGGTCGAATTTTTTTTACAGGCCAACTAACAAAAGTTTATATTGTAATATTATATATATATATATATATATATATATATATATATATATATATATATATATATATATATATATATGATACTATTATGGAATTCCATGGAATAAATTCGACAGATTCATACTTGTTCTAAAATGTAAAGCTAAAATGAAATAAAATCGTGGTCTGTTATTCTTTTCTTATTTCCGTCAATTGTTGCTGTTATAATTAAGTCTAACATCACTTCTATGACAGTGTCGATCGGTAAGGATCAGCCAAAGGAATGGATAGATAGATAGGATGTGCGGTATCTTATCTTTTCTTGTCACAGTTTATCCATATCCTTTATCACAGTTTGTCTGTTCTGATGTAGTGCTGTATTCGTATAATCACAACAACAAAAACAAAACAGATTGTTGTTAGATTTTCAGTTTTATTATAGACTAAATCTTTGAAACAGGATTTTCAACACGTACTCAGAAATACAATCACGCACACACACACACACACATACATACACGATTACATTAATAATCAATACAATGCATATTTTGCAGCAACGAACATTTTTTAATGAATTTCTAGTATACAATGTATAATTTAGAGGAACAACTCTCATTTTATTAGAGGACCACATATATATATATATATATATATAGTTATAGCTGATGTGGTGTAGTCCTGACTGTTACCACTGATAGCTATGATTTAATACACTATCCAACCGATGCATATATATATATATATATATATATATATATATATATATATATATATTAGACACTTAGCGATTATTGTAATACATAATATACAGTACCAACAATAATACTGTATTTTGCGATAATTCTAATACACCATATACAGTACCAGTAGTAATACTGTATTTATGCCAACGGCAGATCTCACACGACTAGCTGAGTTGCAGAGATCCTTATCAGTACAGCATTCGATTCCGATTTTGCTGAGAGGGTTGATAATCGCACAGGAAAGAGGCGAACAGGCATATGTATATGCACTAGTAAAGCCAAACTTGATGCAGCTAGCGCAGCCGTCTTTTTGGGAAGCTTGGATAAAATTGCCGATGTCAAGGCCGTTCATACACTTCAAGGAGTCCACCGCTGCCATGGAAACCACCGACGCCAAGATAAAGCTCAACAAGAATCTCGTCATGGTGCGGAGATATCTGTTAGATGAAATGGATATAATATGTAAATACATATATAACTAAGACGGACATATAATTAGATGGACATAAATACAATTTATGTACTAATTATATACACGCATAGGCGTGCGCGCGCACACACGCAAGCACACACAGACACGCGCGCGCGCATATATATATATATATATATATATATATATATACGTTAATTAACGTATATGGCTATAAAAAATAATGTATTTCTATATTATTCAGAGAGAAAGAGTGTCTGTTGGATGTTTCATCTCTAATCAACTCATTTCCCTAGAGAGTAGTTCCTTGGCCATATTTCTCAGGAGAGAACAGACCAAGAAAGACGAACTCGCACACACGCGCGTGCGCACACACATAGTTTTAACGGTATATATATATATATATATATATATATAACGTTAAAGCTAGCAACTTGACACAAAATCCAAAGGTTATGACCTTAGGATACGTAAGTTTTTGCGGTATACCTGGTCAATGGTATGGATGTAAAGACACGTATATATCTCATGTACACTTACTTGATATAAACAAATACAGCGTATTATAATTAATTGTAGTATTTATGCTATAATCGTTAATGGTACTTACACAGTATTGGTAAATATTGAAGTTATCCCTTCTCACTAGCTATATCGTCAGACGCTCAGACAAGATGACGAATAGACACATTTACCTCAGACGATCGTCTTTATACTTCAACTGGCTATGAGGTGAGAGCTGGTATTTTATATAAAAGGTTCAGAGTTCAGTTAGGGTTAGGGCAGGGACAAAAGAGGGCGTTTTCTACTTATTTTTAGCATAGGGTACCTTGACGAAAAACATTCGCCAGATAGCGCTGCTCCGCAACTAGGTTAAAGCTACATTTATAAAATCTTGCGACATATTTGTAGGTTATATGTAACAAGCGGGGTTATAGTTATACGAATTCATGCTTTAACGTGTCCTATTTGATACCAGTACATTAAAATGGGTGGTGTTTTCTGCCGATGAGTGTGTTTTTTTGTGTTGTTTTGATATGCGCCCACCCTGTCATATTAACTTCAATATGAATGGCTCACTGTAATACAGACGAACATTGCAGGCAATGACCTCAATTTGAGAAAGCCCACTTAAAGTCCGTTTATATGTATATCTCCAGTTTATATCGCCGCATCAGTGACATGTACAAAATGTCAGAAATGCTGTTGATTTTACGCACGTCAGTATTCTTTAGTGCGCCATTTTCAAGAATGACGTCATATGCGACAAATTTTAATTTGCATATATACGCTTGAAAAATACCCCAAAACGGAAGCCAAATATATCCTGTGATGTAAATAGCCAAGGATGGACGATTAGAGAGTGTTTATTTCGATGCTTTAGCAGCAAATTTGATGGGTTAATGAATGGTTTATTTCAAATATAATTCACTTACTCATTCACTTAATTATTCTCTCACAATCTCACTCATCTTCAAACTTGCTCTCTCTCTCACACACACACACACACACACACACACACACACACACACACACACACACACACACACACACACACACACACACACACACACACACACACAGTAACTTAGATATGACAGACAGATGTTAGAGTCACTCACAATTGCACAGGGCATTTGATCGTGTTTAATTATAGCTAGTTATATAATTAAACAGAGCGATATTGGTAGAATAATAATAAAAACATCTAAAGTAGTAATTATTGTACCACAGATAACAGTAATCACAGTTATCTCCTATCAAGCTTAAATCTACGACTATGTCCCAAAATAACAACAGTGAGTGAGTGAGTGAGTGAGTCCGTCTGTCAGTCAATGTGTAGAGAACCATATATCGCGTCTTCTACACGATTTCAAAAGTATTCTTTCCCCCCTTCCCTCTCTTATATATGGAATGTCAAACCAGAAAGACATAACAGGTCTGATTAGAATACAAGATGATCATGCTTATAACGAATCCAGGACAATTCCCAACTGGACAATTCTCCATTGGACAATAACCAACTTTAATAAATCCCCACTCCATAATGACAATTTTGGATAATTCCCCACCCTTAATTTTAGCTTCTAACTATTTTTCAGTTGCACACGAAGCCACAACAAGATGGCTTCTAACTAATTGTCAATTGCACACAAGGTGAGGTATTTATAAGGGGGCCAGTTACCTGGTTCATCACTTATTCTCAGATATATATTTCTCAATACATACTATACATATATTCAACCATGGAGATCATCAAAAACCAACTTGGTGGTTTGAAGCTAGTACATGAAGGCTATATGTACACTAAGAAGCATATCCGGAAGAATGTCAGATGGGGGTGTGCCAATCGATATGCATTCAGCTGTAAAGGCAGTCTCACTACAGATGATGAGGTAAATATTGCATGATCATGTTGATTGATTGGAGTTTGTAGTAATATTATATTTACTCATTGATTAACCCCTTTTTCTCCTGTATTGGATGTTTTAATCGATTAATATTAATAGACATTAAAATATTAATTTTAATAATTGATATCATTAATAATGATCATTTCACTTCTTATCTTTCCAGATGAAGACTGTTATCTGCTCCACATCACATAGCCATGATATCCACGAGCATTCCGTTGCAGTGACCAAACTACGTGCAACACTCAAAGAACATGCTGCAGGTTCACGTGGCACACTGAGTCAGGTACTAGTGGACCACACTACTGAGACCCCTGTAGAGGTGCGTGCTGAACTCGGTAATCCTGATACCGTGAAACGTTCTCTCAGACGGGAATGTGACAGGACTATGGCCAAGAATTCTGCTTCGCTTCGTGATCTCACACTTGATGAGGATTGGACAATCACCAGTGACCAGGAAGAATTCCTCATCGACGACAATGGAGTTGATTCCTCTGATAGGATGTTAGTGTTTGCTAATGACAATGTCCTGTGTCACCTCGCTAGTTCTGACTCCTGGTATTTGGACGGAACATTCAATGCTGCACAACTACTGAATATAACTGAGTGATAGTTTATGATTGTTATATCGGTGTTGTTCGTATCGCTGTTTCGGTTGACAGTGGACGATTACCTGGTCTAAAACTGTGATATCCTAAGTGGACATCAGTATGACAGAGGAGAGCACAAAAGCACTGAAGCCCTTACAACAGAACAGTGAGGGAGTCTGTAATACATCTAGTACTTCTGGTAAACCTGGAGAAAAGAAAAGAAAATGGCAGCTACAAGACTTTGACATTGGACGACCTCTGGGCAAGGGAAAATTTGGAAATGTGTACCTTGCCAGAGAAAAGCAGAGTAAATACATAGTAGCTCTTAAGGTGCTTTTCAAGTCCCAACTAGAGAAAGCCGGAGTCGAGCACCAACTACGTAGAGAAATAGAGATTCAGTCACATCTACGGCATCCTCATATTTTACGTCTTTTTGGCTATTTCTATGATGACCGGCGTGTATACCTGATACTAGAATATGCACCAAAGGGAGAACTTTATAAAGTGCTGCAGAAGGCAAAGAGATTTTCAGAATCTGTCACAGCTTCTTACATATTTCAACTTGCTGATGCACTGATGTATTGTCACTCAAAAAATGTCATACATCGAGACATCAAGCCCGAAAATTTGCTGCTTGGATTACGTGGCGAACTGAAGATAGCCGACTTTGGCTGGTCTGTTCATGCACCTTCATCTAGACGTGCCACTCTTTGTGGAACACTGGATTATCTTCCACCTGAGATGATTGAGGGTCACCTTCATGATGAAAAGGTTGACCTGTGGAGTCTCGGTATCCTGTGCTATGAGTTTCTGGTTGGTAATCCACCATTCGAAGCAGAAGGGCACACAGAAACCTATCGCCGGATATCTAGAGTTGACCTGAAGTTCCCCGAAAATGTTAGTGAAGGTGCCAGAGACCTCATATCTAAGGTGTGTCACATGATAGATTTTTTTATGACCATTACTCTATGGTTATGGTGGGTTTTTGCTTTCTGTTTCAATGGTCTGGAAATCTTTTACATGAATAATGTTTGTTTTGCTGCCTCCTGTTTTTACGTGATGTTGAATTTTAAGGAAAGATCTACGGTGTATGTATAAAATGTTAAATTTTCATTATTTCTTGTGCTTCAATGCTGTTGAAAACACTAAAAGGCATTCCAGTTTTCATCTAAATGTTATGTGTTCGGGCCATTTTGCAACGCAACATTATTGTAGCAAAACAAACTACAGCGTGACTTTATTTACAGTTGTAACTTGTTTGACTGGATGTAAAACTTATACCGATAAATAATTATTATCTTTTAAATCACTTACAGGTTTTTTTACACATATTATTCAGTGTATTATTATATTACATATTGATTGTTCAGCGCCTTTGAATGGCTCCTGCTAGTAAGGGCGCTTTATTAAATATACATTATTATTATTATTATTATTATTATTATTATTATTATTATTATTATTATTACTGTTCACTCAGCTGTATGTGATCCGCGTACCGTTAGGAGAGTCGGCTGTGACCTGTGTGTATGCGTTCCTGCCGAACAAGCATCAGTCCACCTACGAGGAACTGTTCACTGCCACACAAGACAGATGCACAGAGCTCGGTTTCCAGGCTAATACCACAACCATCACCTTTGACTTCGAGCAATCTGTGATTACTGCTGTGACATCATCCTTCGGACCCCAAGTCAACGTACACGGCTGCTTCTATCATCTAACCCAAGCCACATGGAGGAAGATTCAGACTTGGAGTCAATTCCATTTTGTCAATTCCAATTCCACTCAATATCATTCGGTCAATTCCAATTCCACATCAAATTTATCAATTCCAAATCAGTTCCCAAATCGCAGAGTACCTACTTGGAATACCTACTTTTATATTCCAAGTAGGATTGTCATGGGAGCAATATCTCTATAATTACAGGTATGCTATGTGGTGGTGTCACAGTGTTGTGGGCGGAGTCCATGATATCCAGACCATTTAATTAGTTAAACGCTCACTTGTGGTGCCACGGTCGGTGTGCGTATCTGATATATATATATATATATATATATATATATATATATATATATATATATTTATTTATAAAAGAATGTGAGCTCCAGTGGCCTAGAGGTTAAGCACCCGGCACTTGGTGCCAACTATCACAGGTTTGAACCCAGCAAGAGGTCGCAATTTTTCCAGGGATTCATTTCTCGGCTCACAACATCGTGGGTGCTGACCACTTTAAATAGCGCTGCCCTCTCCACTGAATTATTAAAAATAAAATGGGGCGTCAAAAACCCCGTGAGGACGTAAAGCACTCTGGCAGTAACCATCCTCATGGTATTTCGGCTCAATCTTCCCGTACTGCTCCCTTGTGAGTGGTGGGCGAGGAGGTTTCTCAACCACTCAAACATAGAGGCTATGCCGAATAAGCGATAGCCTGAGGATTCTTCCCGAACAAAAAAAAAACCCAAAAAAACAATCAATATAAAAAGCACCAAAAGTCTGGATCATTTTGGTTTCAGTATATTGGTAGCACCACATGTAAGTGTTAACGTTGTAAAAATGGTAAATTAATTTCTGAATTTTTTTGTAGGAAACCTTAATTCCAATTCCAATTCAAACTTTCTCAATATCCAATTCCAATTCAAAATTTCTCAATTCAAATTCCATTTTTTTAAATAATCAATTCCAATTCCGGAATTGGAATTGACCCCATGTTTGACAGCGATATAGAGAAGAGGAGAACGTGAAACTCTTCTGTGACATGTTAGATGGACTCGCCTTTTTACCAGTGGATGATGTTCCTGAGGGTATGACATATCTACTGGAGCACACACTAGAAGGACTCGAACCTCTCCTGGACTACTTTGACAACGCCTATGTGTCCGGAGCATCCCGTCGTATTCAGCCCCCCACAACTTCCATATGGATCCACTCCTCCACTTAGGATGCATCGCATGCCTCCTATGTATATGGCACTGAGAAAATGGCGTCGGAAAAGAGGCACCGGGATAAAATGGGACCCTGAAAAAAATGCCACATGCAAATTTGGAAAAAATGGCACCCTATTTATTTGTTCTATATGGTTACTTAAAAAACTTTAAAGTACTTTTGAAAATACAATTTAATTTATATATTAATATATAACATTACTCAACCCCTTGGTTTTGCCTAACAAAGTACAGCATTATATCAGAATTTAATATCACAATATTCATATTATCATCACATGCAAAAATATAATATACATAACATCACTCAACACGTAGCATCACCTTATGTTACGGGGCTTAGTTATCTGTTTAGTGTAGATGAAACCACTGAGAATTAACTTCTGACCACCTTTTGTTGCTAGTTATGACTTCCATCATGAACAGAGTCAAACTTTCTAATGAAAGCTAATGATATTTTCATTGGTATTTATAAGAAATACATCTGCTTGCAATAGAACTGCTCGGTTTTTCAAAGAAGATGCCGTGACATCAAGGGAATTATGTCTGGCGGTTAATCAAAGGATGTGGGAAGCCGCTCCTTGGGATGTGCAATTATTAATTGTTTTTGTAAGCAGGACTTCACCTACTACCAATAACTAAATGTCAATAAGCAAAACAAATTATTACTCAGGTACCATTTTTTCCAAATTTACATGGTGCCATTTCTTCCAGGTGCCATTTTTTTCCTGTGCCATTATTTCCGTACCCCGTACCCACCACCCATACGGAACTCAATTCCATTACTCTTGAAGGGGGATCAAGAACCAACAACATATGCGAGGGATGGAACAACGCCATTGAAAAGCTAGTTGGATATGCACACCCTACCATCTGGAGAGCCATTGATAGCATACGGACAGATCAGGCCCAGGTTGCCACTGCCCTACTACTTGACCTGCGTAGTGAGCCACCAGCAGAGCGTGTAAGACACCGCACCCACAAATTCCAGTCAAAGCTGCGCAAACTGTGCACTGACAAGCGTGACAACATCAAGACTGTCCCAGACGTACTTTTGGGCATTGTGTAAGATTTAAGTAAATCAAGCATTTTTATATGTCAATACTAATCCAAATTACTAATTCGAGGAGTTGGGAATTGTCCGAGTGGGGAATTGTCCCAGTTAGGGAATTGTCCGTTTACCGTTTATAGCATATACTTAATTCCGTTGTCTGCTTTAATCTCCACCGGGGACATTATTTCCCTGAATCAAGAGACAAACTGGGTGTTTATCCTCGATAGATATCTTCCATAGATAAGCAGCTTTTAGATAAATTTGCCTAAATTTGTCTCTAAAATATGTGAAGATAATGTCCTATCTGTGTGTATAGTCACTATCTTTTTTATTTATCTGATATTGTAAATCTACACGTATCTATACCACACCCCGCAAATGTAAAAAAACCCTGACATGTACGCATATCTTTCTTTCTGTAAAGTGCTTTAAATATTTTTTAATCCATTACACAAATTATTATTATTATTACAAACATGTTGATATTGAAATAACTTTCACAACGACGATATGGAAAGGTCTGTGCTATTTTTTGGGGTAAGAGAAAGCTGATAATCTGCCTTCACACACACACACACACATGCACGCACGCACGCACTTAGGGACGCTAAATTAAGCGTGAATTAACGTTCACTTAGTGATGAACGGAAAGTTATGAGGATTAGTTGTTAGGTTCGAGTAAATCGTAGTATTTACTCAAGTTTGAGACGATATTTCGTTCTAGTTCAGTAATAATCCATTGTGCGGTATTTGCTACTTTGTTTTTATTTTAGTTAAATCACTTTAGTGAGTCCATACTGAGTTAGTGTACATTCTCTTTGTTATGAACAAACTGTAATGTTTGTTAACACGCTGAGGGTATATAAAAGGCTTAAATTTTCACTTAGGTTAGAGAACTTCGACGCCAGACCAGTCGGACGTGTATTGATATATGATTCATATAGGCAGGATTTATTTAGTTATTCGAACCCAGAATAAAGCTGAGGTCAGCATCTGAGGAGTCGAAATTTTATATACAGGTTTCTTTTGGACCACAGAAAATTAATGTAAACTGTGGTGTCAAAATAGTTATGATATGTATGTAGCAAGTCACCATTGAACCACACGCACGTGTTGTTTGTTGCGAGCTGTGCTATCAAATGGTATGTGTTTTACGTGCTTCCGCTTTTTGTACGCAGCCTGCATGTAGCCGCTTTCCTGTGGGCGTGACATATTTGTCGCGTACGAAAAGCGAATTAGCTGGTTCCCACAGGCTGATGAGTAGACCAGACACATGCTTAGGTATACGCACACATCTATCAATATGTGGAGGTATGGAACATTTTATTTTTTAGATTAATGTATGTATAGTTATATTTGTATTTAGATTTATGGAGGTAGGTCTCGAAGGATGTTTAGATATGTTGATGCTCTGTGCCTGTTGCCTCTTTATATGTACCCTAAAACACACACACACACACACACACACACACACACATATATATATATATATATATATATATATAAAGCGAGTTTTTCACTGGAGAAGTAAAAATGTGGAGGGTGGGCATAAACAAATACTTTATAGGGAAATGTAATTTTATCGCCTTCTTATAGTTGTATCAGAATATCTAGAATGTTTCACTCGACAAATATTTATATTGTATCAACTAGAATTGCTTATGAGGTCTTTAATGGATACATGTGCATGGAGAGGGGGTTATATAATCATATAAAACGGAGAATGTTTATCTCTAACAGATGGGAGGAGTGAGATCACTTTTAACTGTAGTTCATGCCTTTGTTACATCTCGTATAGACTATTGTAACTCCCTGTTATATGGCATATCTGATTATAACATTAATCGCCTTCAGCGAATTCAGAATAGTGCAGCTCGCATTGTAACAAATACTAGAAAATATGATATATACCATTCTTCAAAAATACATTGGCTACCTCTTAGACTAGCGTATCCATTTTAAGATTCTGTTAATAACTTATAAATCTATTAATGATAGGACGCAAGGGAAAACTGTGTGAACTGGTTTTATTGAAAGTTCATTCCGAAAACTCCGGTTATCCAGTCAGATACTTATTGCCGGATCCAGTGTCTCGGCTAAAGTCATATGGTGAAATGTGCTTTGCATTTCAGCCACTGTGAAACAAGTTGCCGGAAATATTAGAAATTCGTCGTCTCTTGGAAATTTTAAGTCTCTTCTAAAAACACACCTATTTAAGGTCGCTTTCACAGATAAATAATTATTATCTTTTAAATCATTACAGGGTTTTTACAGACATTATTTGGGGTATTATTAAATTACATATTATTTGTACAGCGCCTTTGAATGGCTCCTGCTAGTAAGGGCGCTTTATTAAATATACATTATTATTATTATTATTATATCAGCTACTGTGATTGTTATATTAAATCAGAAAATGATATTTATAGCCACACACACACGTACGAAGCCTTCTATGATAGTCGTAATAGGTTTGCCATGATTCCCTCTGTGTGTGTGTATGTGTCTGTGATAACATCTATTTTGTAAAATAGACATCTAACTATAGCTATTGATCTTTTATCAGTAAATTATTCTTTCCTACATCAATTAATTAATTATGCCCATTATTATCATCATCCTAGGTCTGCTGTTCATCCACTATATAAAATAATTTGGATAAAAATACAGGTTAAAAACCGATCGGGAATTAAACGCGTTGACAGGGTATTATGGACTAGGCAACGCTATATTGTGAAGACTGGGAGAGTGAATTAGGCGATAATAAAGGTTATTGTTGAAAAGTCAAATCACCATATGGTAGCCAGACATGTTAAGTCTCCCGGTTTCGTCGGGAGCTTCCCGGCTTTGACTTAAATATCCCGGTCTCCCGGCACTCTGCACGCTCTTCTTTCATGCAAAAGCAACATGGATGAACCGTGCTCTGCATTTCAGCCGATCTGCTGAAACCAGCAAAGTCTGCAACATGGAACTATGTGAAAGACCACCAGTGATAGCGATGTGTAGACTCCCCTCCCATTTTACGTTTAAAAGCCAGATTTTTTAGACCCCCCCCAGCTATACGTACAAAGCCAAATTTTCTGAGAGCCCCCTACGATTTACTTGTAAAAGCCCTATTTTCTGATGACCTCCCAGATTTACGTATAAAAGCCGGATTTTCTGAGACCCCCCACGATTTACGCATAAATCTATTGTTTTGGCATTTCTGAAACTTAACACGTATGCTGGTAGCTATGTGGGATACGTCTACGTTGTTGTCAGTTCTCGTTTAAATTTTTATAATACATAACATAATGTATATCGCAGTTGTTGGACGAATAGTTGGCTATTTTCAATGAAACTTCATTCACGTAGCTCTGACCAAGCCGCGATATATACGTAACCGCGGTATGTCACACTTCATCCAACAATGCAGCCGTGCCATCTGGCGATTAGTTTGGTCACTAAT